>SNQJ01S0022244.1:18863-31403 GCA_010110895.2 Picea sitchensis
ATTTCATATGTTCATGTGTTGTGTTGTCATGTTATGGTTTTTGGTTTATGTATGCATTTGATAGTTTGTAAGTTATTACCTTGGCATTGTAATAATGTCACCTTCCTTGGTTGGAGGACAACAATGGAAAGGTAGGGAGATTGTTGTATGAACTTGGGTCTAGAAGGGTTTTTGCACAAGAATAGCTAGAATTATGTTATGTTATATGACAATAATAAAAAAAATCTATTGAACATTGATAAGGATGAAATTTCTTAAGGTTTAGTCTTTTATCATTTAATATGATACTAAAAAAATTTGATTCTCTTGATGATACTCGATAAATTCAAGTTTAAGATAGATTTATGTTGGTGTGCATAAATTGCAATGAACATATACATTTTAGTTGTTGGTTGGGAGTGTTTTCATACTCATTATTCATATATTCTCCATGATTATGATTATGAGAAAAATGAATAATATTGATCTATAGAGAAATCAAAGGTATGGTTCTTTTCGTGGTAATTTATGAGTATTCTCGAGAATACATTTATTTTTTGGGTAAGTTTTTTGTTGGTATGGAAAGGTTGTGTCTGGATTTCCTTCATTCTCCAGAACAACCACTACTGCTTTGATGATAACATTGTTGCATGATAAGAATAATTTTCAAGGGAGGCCATGGATTGTGTTGTTGATCTAAAAGGCCAACATATTTCGACATATTCCCACCAAGTGTACATACACTTAGGTCAATAATTAGTACACACTAGACATAGATCGGTTGAATAATATTTGGATTTAGAATGGTTGTTTCTTCGAGTTTGTTAGTCCTTACGATTTTAACCTATCGAAACATTATGATGGTTAGAGATGCTACCAATGAATGTTTTTTTATTGACTATGGTTATGTGATGCCAATTATGCTTGAGTTCCCACTCTGATTCTTATAATTTAATAGAGGGTGCAACAACCTGCAATCTACCTATATTTTTTTGTGACAAATTGGTGCACCCAAGTCGCTCTAGCACTTGCGATCATTTGACACTACCTTTCCTTGGTCGCAATAGTCTTCCCACACCATGCCTACTACAACCAAACTACACCTCTTCACTCAAGGTCTACCCATAAATTTCTTTACCTTGAGCTACAACATGTTAGATACACCAAATCTTGCTCAACTAAGTTAACCAACAAGAACAATGGGTGCACACCCAACTGTGACCTCAAATGTTCTACAACAGTAATACACTTATCCAATTCACAAGTATGCACAAAACATGAACATTTAGATACAAAATAATATCCACTCAAGTACACAAGATATGGGGACGAGTGACACTCCAAACAAGTGCCTAACACCCTTATCCAAACATGTATAATAATGTTACATATGATACAAGATACAAAGAGGGGAGATCGGTCATCACCATAGCTCAATTATAACAATATAAGAAATGTCAAGATGCATTACCTCCTCCTAGGCAACCCCAAAAAGCTCCCACCAATCAACCCCTATCACATCCATATACTTTCCTCCTGCATGTCTTGTTCACAACTCGGTCACTTAGCCAACTTGGGAGACCTGCGATCTCAAGTCCTATAATATACCATCGTAGATCCCTTCATTGCCACTTGCCTCTTGATGTCTTCTTTTGCTTCTATTATTTAGCTTGGTGTGTCCTCCCCATACTTATATGTGACTTACCCAACACTTGGAAAGTTGTATCACATGGAGTGGTCCTACGCCAACTTGTCCATCATGCACGTTGGTCCACATGAGTTACCTCAAGTGTGCCTCATTATATGGTTGACCGAGTCACTTCATGCCCAATTTGCACCATCTGTGATTCACCTCATTCGTTCCCAAGTCATCCAACTATCTGTGCCCAAGGCCCACATGTCCACAATACTGTCATCCACAAGTCATGCCAAAGGGAGTAACCCGAAAAGTGTGTCCGCGATTGCGATCCATGACAACTTGTGCTCAAAGCACCTCAACTTCTTGTCGCAACCCCCAAGTGTGGATCGCCCAACTTGACTAGTTTGTATAAGTCTTGACACTTCAACTCCTCAAGCCTCTATCCAAGTTTGACCTCTCCTTAGTGCATCCAAACTAACTCTAAAATGCATCATGTCCATCCACATGAGCACTCAAGTATTCACAGTCCATGTGCAGAGTACTTGGTCTATCTGTAGGGTGCCCAAGGTAGACTAGCTAGACTTCCTTGTCAAGGAAACCCCGAAATTTGTGCCTTGCTCTTGGGAAAAGGTGTCTCAACCTTCTAAAATTCCCAGCTATGTCGATGCGATGGAGGTGCCCCATGCCTCTCTAGGTAGGGTTGTGATAGAGGGCCTCCCTTTAAATAAATTGACTAGAGGCTTGTGGCGGTGTATCTATGTTTGTCTACCTAGCTTGCTTGGACACATTCTAATGACTTTTACACTACAGGTGCAGGAAATCCAATGATTGAATTGGTTTACATATGCAGTCATGAGGTATGATATTCTAATATTGTATTTTGGGATTGCATATTTGGTCCAATTGTGCACACTCCAACTTGTCATATCACTATCTTTGATGTGCCACGAGTTACCATATCTTTTGGAATGAACAAAGTGACCCATTATTTATCCACCTTGATTGTTATCACTACCCTTTTTTAACTTGTCTATAGATCACCTATCTGTTTACACCCTACAGTTTGTGTCTCTCTTCTTCAGTTTCACATTGATTTTCACTAAATATGGTTGATTTTTTTTCTAAGTTCTAACTATTGGAGTCAAGTGTCTATGCTGTGTATCCATGTGGTCATTTCAATGACACAAATTTCAATGTCATGCGTCGTTCAAAATCATTGTTGCTGCCATAATTGGAGAGACTTGTCAGTCTTATTTTAATGGATGTATTTGGATAAGCATTGATAGTGGTTGATTTTTGAAGTTGCACCTGGACTTTCCATGAGTATCCTCAATCTTGATGCTTCTTCACTAAAAATTATCACATGTATAACACATGGTCAACAAGCACTAGGAAATCACAACATTAAGTGTCTGAGGTTGCGACTCATTTTCGCAAAGTTGCAGTTTTGTGTTGAGGAGTTGCACTATGGTTACCAAATTCCCATGGAGAGTTTTGAAAGTGCCTCTTTAACTTTATTACTTTTGATCTTTTCCCTGTGCAGTTGTAATGTCTAAATTTTCACTTAGACTAGACTCTTATGCAAAATCAATGAAGTCTAGAGTATTTGTAAGCCTTTGGTAGATGATTAGCCCTGCATGGCGATCATGTTTATTTTTCATTTGAGTTTTACTATGTATTGTTGAAATGATGACAAGGAACTAGTTTTGGGCCACCAGGAAGGGCATCCACCTTCGCCAACCAATAGGTGAGAATTAGCATATTGCCAATAATTACTGTTGTAATCTACCCTTGCCAGTCTAGTTGAGCAGGGCATGTTGAATAAAATTTAGTATGTTAGTTTTTAGTTAGTGAATCACTTTGTAAATATCCCTCGCCAGTCCAATTGAGCAGAGCCTGGTAGAAATAAAGAAACAACTTCTTTTTTAACTACATGTGGCTATAGAGGAAAAAGTCACCCTGCATAGTATCAAGAGGGTGCTCCTCTCTTTTGAGTAAATAGATGGTATTTTCTATGTCTTATTATTTCCTTTCATGCTTTTTGTGTTTTTTTTCCAGTTCGTCCTTCTGATCTCGATTGCGGATCAATTGGTATCAGAGCCTGGATCCAAGCTAGCTTTTTCTCAGCCATAGAATTCAGAAGAGAGGCCATCCAACATATTTTTTTTTCTCTCAGAGCCATAAATCCTTCTCAGGACTTCCAGTGCACCCTCCTCAGGGTTTCTAGCATGTTCATCTTTCACCATTCTCCACACACCCTCTTCAAGATATCAGGTGCCTTCTCAGTGCGCTCAGGAGTTCAATGATTCTCAACACAACATCCAGTGATAGATCGACATCCATGGTGAATGAAAATTATGCCTACTCGAAGAGAGTCATCTACAAAGGATTCTGCATCCACTGCCATAGCTCCAATTCAGGATTTAACGATGGCTCTCCAGGAGCTACTCCATATGCAACACCACAGAGCTCTAACACCCATGTAGCTCGATACATGCTTCCAACTACCGAAGTTTGTGGGACAAATGAATGGTGAGAATGTCGACTCTTAGCTTCACAGTCTTTCCACATAATTTTGTAAATGTCCTAAGATGACAGAAGACATGAAGCTTTAGATCATCAATCTGCAACTCGAGTGAATTGCACGAAAATGGTGGGACACTCAGCTGGAGAATTATTCTTAGTTCATGTAGAGAAGCGACCTGATCAAGATACAAACACCACACATTACAACATGGGGTGGATTCTTCTAGACTCTTTGAGAACAATTCTACCCACCGAGCTATCACCAAAACCTACTTGCCAGATGGTTGTAGCTGTGAAAACTATCCAATCAGTCCATCCAAAGCTACATAGATATCTTTTGCAAATTACACATCTAGCAACACATCAACGATCCAGAAGAGGTATTAGTTATAAAATTCAATTTTGGTTTATTAATGCATCTTTGTCATGAAGTTGATTTGTTTGAGAGTTCTTCCTTGGAAAAGGCCTTTCTTCGGGCCTTGGTTGTCGAGCATAAAGTGGCTCCTCGAATCCACTCACCCCAACCTAGATATGATCCTTCTATTGCTGACCCTTATCAGGTTACCCCTACCGCCACCTCCACACCTCGAACGACACCCTGCTGTACCTTTCACAATACTAAGAACATGCTTCTACCGGTTGTTGGGCACTTCAGAACCTTTGCCCAAACAAAAATCTTTTTGTAGAGGTCACTAAGTCTGATTCCCCTAACCTTACTAAAGTAGTTTCTCTTGAAAATCCTATAGAAGTTGACCCATCTCTAATTTTTATGACCACCAACGAACATGACACCTCTTTGGTGCCCCTATTTACCCAAAATTGTCAAATTAAGCATGGATTGGATACTCTCATCCTAGACAATGGAAGCCAAAAGAACCTCATCACCCAGGACTTGGTCCAATGCCTACAACTTCCAACTACTCCACACCCTGAATCATATCAACTTGGATGGGTACAAAATGAAGGACCATGCCTCACTGTCTCCCGGTGTTGTGCAATGACCTTTTCTATTGGCCCTTTCCGGGATACTATGGTGTGTGATGTTTCTCCTCTAGATTGTGCTGACCGATTACTTGGAATCCCCTACCAACAAGCCTGAAACACTATTTATCATGCTAAATTCCATAAATACCACCTGCAACATGAGGGATGCACCTATGTACTCACCTCCTCTGCTCCTCACTCCACACATCCTCTAACTGGACAAGCGGTCATTAAGAAAGAAACACTGAACAAATATGTTTCCTTGTGTTTGGTTCGTCCCATTAAACTAGACCATCTAATCGACCTAGCACCTCAGGACATGGCTCCCCTGCTCCCAAAAGTAGTCAATGTCGTCCCCCAACCCATGGGACTTTCCCCGTCTTGCTCTATTAAGCACACCATTGATCTCATTCCGGAAGCCTATTTTCCCAATCCCACTTCATATTGCCTCACTCCCCAAGAGGCCGATGTGATAAAATGCTAACCTGACCAACTTCTAAATTCAAGCCCTACTCCACCTTCATCTTCACCTTGTGTGTCTCCAACATTTCGTATGCAAAAGTGTGTTTCTATTCCAGGGGTCTCTGCCAACAGGTTATGTACTCCAACACAAGTGCCAACATATTATAACACTTTTCCTGGAAGTTCCTCTTTTTCCAAACAAAATTCTTACAAATGCAATATAGCGGGGAAAAATCCTCTGCAAAGGCCTCCCTTCTTAGTTGGAGCAGTTAATCAAACAAGGTGTATTGGACACACTCGTTGTTGTTCCAAGGATCTTGCATTTAAGGGAAATATTGAGACAGATAATGAAGCTCTGGCTAATTTGTACCGAGTGGAGTTTGCACATCAACAACAAAAAAAACACTCAGCTCAACTTTCTACCCACACTTTCTCTCAATGCCATCTTCAGGTAGCTGTTGCATTACCAACCACACCAGAACGTGCAAACTAGAGGCCTCATAAAATTCACATTCCATTGTTATTTCACTCAGAAGCTCGTGTGTGGCTTTTGCGGGTCACTTTGTAAACAAGAAGTCAGTGAGTCACTTTGTAAACAACCCTCACTAGTCCAATTGAGCAAGGCGTGGCAGAAATAAATCAACAACTTCATTTGTAACTGCATGTTTCTATAGAGGAAAAAGTCACCTTGCATAGTATTAAGAGGGTACTCCTCTCTTTTGAATGAACATATGGTATTTTATGTGTCTTATTGTTTCCTTTCATGCTTGTTGTGTTTTTTTGTCCAGTTCGTCCTTCTGATCTCGATTGCAGACCAAGTTTCTTTTGTTATGTCTATGAGTTGGGACTATGCGAGTGGCGTTTTGAGTGACTTCTTGCCATTTTCTTATGGGAGAGCCACCATTAAGACAATCATTTTTGACCTATTGGCAAGGTCCATGCCTTATAAATAAAATACAAATATATTTATAACATTGTTGAGAAATTTTCTAAATGTATATATTGAATAGTTTACTAATAATTGTTTGAATGTATATAGTGTATATGTTTCTTGAAACATGCAAAAAATTCTAATAAATCTGGAATTTCATATATATATATATATTATTTTTTTATTTTTTTTATATTAATAAAATTAAAAATATTTTTTAATTTTTTAAAAATAAATAATTTAATGATGATGATTAATTTCCACTAAGATCGAATTGGTCGATTGGACCTTAAGAGGGTAAGTGAGTACTTGTGATTTTTTAGAATTTTGTTTCTGTGCTCGAAAAACATTAAGAAAAGCTTTCCAAGATCACCATACTTTTGTTGAGTTAAGATAATTAAATAACATAAATAATTTAATATAAAATAAATAATTTAATATACAATCAAATTTTGTAAATTAAGATAATTAAATAACATAAATAATTTAATATGCAATCATTTTTTTAAATTGAGATAGTTAAATAACATAAATTCTGTTAAAAAAACTACATTTAAAAAACAAAATATAAAAAAATTTACATCTCATAAATCCTAAATTAAAATAAACCTACATTAATATTTATCTTCTTTTGTTCATTGGATGTAACTTCTGTGGTTGGAAGGAATGATTGTTACCCTCCCATCAATATTCAATTCCTTATGAGTGACATGCTGTGCCCTTAAATGGGTATAGAAGATGCTCTTGTTGTTGAGTCCCCAATATTTACCATAAACTACATGAAGAAAAAAAATATTTACCTTCTTTCCAAATAACTAAACTTAAAGATGTCATAAATCCTAAATTATTTATTATTAAAATATACCTACACTAATAATTAACTTATTTCCAAAATTATTTATTATTAAAATAGACATGCACTAATAATTAACTTATTTCCAAATAACTTGAAATTCAAAGAAATGAATAATGGAAAGATGTCATAAATCCTAAATTATTTATTATTAAAATATACCTACACTAATAATTAACTTATTTCCAAAATTATTTATTATTAAAATAGACCTGCACTAATAATTAACTTATTTCCAAATAACTTGAAATTCAAAGAAATGAATAATGGAAAGAAAGTATAGTTTGGATTCCTTGTCCCACACTAATATTTAACTTATTTCCAAATAACTTGAAATTCAAAGAAGATGAATAATGGAAAGAAACTATAGTTTGGACTCCTTGTCGCACAATGCTTAAATTGATTTCAGCTGTCCTCATCGATCGCTAAAACTCAACTTTGAACGGATTGATCTTCTGCAAGACTCCAGCGCGACTCGCCTTTTAAACCTCGGCTCAATGCAAAGACTAAAATTTAGGAAGCTCTTCAGATTTCTGAATAGGAACACAAAAAATAAGCGCTTGGTGACTTTCTAATAACTATTGCGGTTACTGAGGAGTTCGATTTTATCGGGGGTGAAGAATTCTACTCCGACAGGGGATGTTACGAATGAAACCAGACAGTTGGTTTCCATGGCATTGGCACCATTTCTACCTCTAACTCGTCCACCTTTGCCAGTGGCAAAATGCACTACCGCCTGGACCTTTCTGTTGGGGTAATTCGGGACACCATAAAATCCGCCATGAGAAGAAAATTTTCTTCCACTATTCATCATCCACGCACGCGGAATTCCAATTTAAAACGTGAAGCCAAGTGGGACAATGGTTTGTTGTTGGTGAACATGTGTAGGGAGGGTCAGCTGAAGCAAGCATTCGAAATTCTGCAAGTTATGTACAAGGAAGGCCAACCAGTGGACGCGAACATTTACATCTCTCTTGTAGAGACCTGTGCCAAACTGAAAGCTTTTACAGAGTTCAAGCAGGTTCATGCCCACATAGTCAGAAGAAGAAGAAGAAGCAACAATGCTATGAATTCTCGATTAGCAATCAGACTTGTAAGCATGTATGATATTTCAGGGAGTCTGATCGAGGCACGCCAGGTTTTTGACGAGACAATGAATCGCGATGTTTCGTTATGGAATGTTATGATCAAAGCGTATGCCAGGCATGGATTTTTCCTTGAAATTCAAACCATTTATTGCGAAATGACCAAGGCAGGCAGGCAGCCAGATAGTTTTACATATCCCTCCGTTTTAAAGGCTTGCGCTGCTCTTTCGGATCGTAAGCACGGTAAGGCTGTGCATAATTGTATTGTTAAAAGTGGTTTTGAGTCGTGCGTTTTTGTGGGCTGTGCTCTTATAGATATGTATGCGAAATGTGGAGTTATCGAGGATGCACGCCAAGTGTTTGAAAAAATGTCTGAGAGAGATGTCATCTCTTGGAATGCCTTGATTGTTGGGTTTGCCCAGAATGGGCGGTGTAATGTGGCAGTTAAGTATTTCTGTCAAATGCAGTTGGAAGGTATTAATCCCGACTTTGTAAGTACGGCAAGCGTCCTCAGGGCTTCGGCTCACTTGGAAAACTTGAGATTGGGAGAGCAAATCCATGGACTTGTGATTAAAAATGGATATGAGAGGGATACTTTCATGGGGAGTGCACTGACAGACATGTATGCAAAATGTGGGAGGACTGTCAATGCGCACCGAGCATTTGATGAAATGTCTGAAAGAGATGTGGTAGCTTGGAATGCAATGATTGTCGGGTATGCTCAAAATAAGCAATATGAGGACACGTTGGAACTGTTTCAGGAGATGCAATTGGCAGGATTAAAGCCGAACTCTGTGACTGCTGCTAGTGTTCTCAGGGTGTGCGCCCACTTTTCGGCTCTGGAACAGGGAAAGGAAATCCATGGTTTCTTTATTAGAAATGATTTTGAAACTGATACTTTTGTGGCCAGTGCCCTGATAGACATGTATTCCAAATGCTCGGCTGTTGAGGGTGCATGCCATGTGTTTAACGAAATGTCAGAAAGGGATGTTGTTTCATGGAGTGCAATGATTTCAGGATATGCCCAAAATGGATACTGTATCGAGGCCTTGGAAACTTTTAAGGATATGAATCTGCACGGTATGAAACCAGACTCAGTTACCATTGCTTCTGTTCTCCCAGCGTGTGCACGTGTGGAAGCCCTGCAACAGGGTAAGGAGATCCATGGTTATACTATTAAAAGTATATTTGCATCTGATGTTTTTGCGGGGAATGCCCTAATAGACATGTATGCTAAATGCGGGAGACTAGAGAATGCACAACGAGTCTTTGACTGTTTATTGCATAGAGATGCAGTCTCTTGGAGTACAATAATTGGAGGATATACCCAAAGTGCACATTATGAGGACGCCTTGGAGCTTTTTTCTCAAATGCAGCTGTTAGATGTGAAAGCTGACTCAGCCACCATTTCTAGTGTTCTTCCTGCATGTGCCAACTTATTAGCTTTGCAACAGGGCAAGGAAATCCACAATTACATTATCCATTTTGGATTTGAGTCAGATGTTTTTGTTGGGAGTGCCCTTGTTGATATGTATGCAAAGTGCGGGGAGATAGATATTGCTCAGCAACTATTTAACAAGATGCCTGATAGAAATGTGGTCTCATGGAATGCAATCATTGCAGGTTATGCACAGAATGGGAATTGCAATGAGGCCCTGCAACTCTTCCGTCAAATGCAACTTGTA
The DNA here is from genome assembly GCA_010110895.2 of Picea sitchensis. Taxonomy (NCBI): domain Eukaryota; kingdom Viridiplantae; phylum Streptophyta; class Pinopsida; order Pinales; family Pinaceae; genus Picea; species Picea sitchensis. Next base: position 29,008 of record SNQJ01S0022244.1, read on the forward strand.
GGAATGAAATCTGATCCTGTAACGATTGTGAGCATCCTCCCAGCATGTGCCCGGTTAGCAATTTTGCAACAGGGCAAGGAGATCCATGACTATGCAATGCGAAGGGGATTTGAGTCTAGTGTTAGTGTTGGCAATTCTCTCATTGATATGTACTGCAAATGTGGAAGTATTGAGGTGGCGCACAAGGTCTTTGATAGCATGTATCAAAAGGATCTGGTCTCATGGAACTCAATAATTGCTGGCTATGGAATGCATGGGTATGGTGAAGATGCCTTAGCATTCTTTCACCAGATGCATCAAATAGGCGTGAAGCCTGATCATATCACTTTTGTTGCTGTCCTCTCTGCGTGCAACCATGCAGGCTTAGTGGATAAAGGTCGACAATACTTCAATTGTATGAGTCAAGATTATTGTATCATGCCTAGGATGGAGCACTATGCGTGCATGGCTGATCTTCTTGGTCGTGCTGGCTGTCTTGATGAGGCATACAGCTTTATTAAAAAGATGCCTTTAGAACCTAGTGCTGATGTGTGGGGTGCTTTGCTTGGTGCGTGCAGGACATATAACAATATAGAGCTAGGAGAAAATGTGGCAGATATCCTGTTTAAGTTAAAGCCTGAAGACACAGGATATTACATACTTCTCTCAAATATTTATGCTGCGGCCAACCGGTGGGATGATGTAGCCAAGGTAAGAGCGGTGATTAAAGACAGAGGGTTGAAGAAGAGGCCAGGGTGCAGTTGGATTGAGGTCAGGGACAGGGTTCATGAATTCTTTGTAGCAGATATGTCACATCCGCAATTCAAGGAAATTTCCACAATGTTAGCGAACTTGGATAGGGAGATGAAGGAGTCAGGGTATATGCCTGACACAGCATTTGTGCTGCATGACGTGGAAGAGGAAGAGAAGGAACAGATTCTGTGTGGCCACAGTGAGAAACTTGCCATTGCTTTTGGGCTAATCAGTACATGCCCTGGGACATCTATTCGAATCACCAAGAATCTTCGTGTTTGTGGGGATTGTCACACTGCTACCAAGTTCATATCCAAGATTACCGAGCGAGAAATCATTGTGAGAGATATGAATCGGTTTCATCATTTTAAGGATGGATTATGTTCCTGTGGAGATTACTGGTGAATCGTGATACTAACTGAAAGAATGGACATCAGCATGCTCACATGTACCATTTAACTTGTGTGGGAAGCCAGGGACTCATGTTATGATGCAAGAAATGTTAAAAATTTCGATCCATGTTGGCCTATAGGAGCAGAACCCACCATGTCAGATGCATCCAGGTATAACAATCCCACAAACGTTGAATGTGATGGCCTGGGAAATCCTTTAACTTCAAGGGAAAGGTTGATCATTTAGGGTGCTTCCAATTCTGATTGCATTTGACTGCTTGGATTTAGAATGCGGTTACATGAGAGGGAGCTAGCCAACTTTTCTCCACTTTATGACTTTGTAAATATGGGAGTTTGACTCTTGAGTACCCCCATTGCAGTGACTTGACAATCTATGATTTAGGAGCCACTTATGTAGCTAATGAGTAAATTTCAGGGTCACAAATTATTCTGTCTTCTAGTACCCTTTTGTCATGGATAGATAATTCCTTGAAGAAGTCAACTTTCCCTAAACAAACTCCAGGTCCCAATTCACTGGTATTTTCATGGGTCGCTTGCCCTTTTGTGTACTCACTATAACAGATGTTGTTACATGTCACAAGTGAAACTCCCACTTTAAGTTCCCCATGTCACCACTATTAGTACGAGCATAGTTGACAGTGTCCAGCATCACATGATGAATTCTCAAAGGATCTTTATGGTTGGTATTATCTGTAGGGGTTTCCTTTCCTTATGGATGCCATTTACCTTTGTTTTTTAAAGCTAGAAGTTCTTATGCATTGTATTCTATTGTTATAGTGTTTTCTATGCAATATACCAGCATAAATCCATCTTAATACCAGATCTACCAAGCACCAAGAGGGATCATATCCCAATGAGATGCAAACCTTTTGAGAATGCAAAAAAATTGATGAAAGGTTTGCACCTCCAGAGATTGGATACCTTCCTTTCCTTGATAGATCCGGGGTTAAGATATATATATATATATATATACTGGGTTGTAGAATGCGCCTCTTGGTGCAACAAGATTTAATCTTATTGATATAAATGCGTGGAGGATGATGGAGAGTTCTGTTAGAAAAGAAAGTTGGAGGAATTAAGGATTCTATTTTACATCCTGCATTACCTGATGAAGTTGCAAGTAGAGTGAGGATTCAATTGTTATTCATTTAATTGTTTCTCCATAGTGAAATCTTATTGTCTTTAGAAAGGAAGAAGGGCAGATGCCAGAAAGTATCGAGGAAGTTTACTAAGTTCACAGGGTATTCTGAT
>SNQJ01S0022244.1:40402-75568 GCA_010110895.2 Picea sitchensis
ATGGCAGGTGATAAAGATAGCAGGAGGAGTACCACAGGGTATGTGTTTACTGTAGGTGGAACAACAGTAAGTTGGATTTCAAAACTGCAAAAGGTTGTTGCATTTTCAACAACAGAGGCAGAGTATGTTGCTGCTACAGAGGCTAGTAAAGAGTTGAATTGGTTACAAAGATTTATGGAGGAATTGGGAAAAAAACAGGAGAATAACATGTTGTACTGTGACAGTGAGAGTGCAATTCATCTTGCAAAGAACTCAGCCTTCCATTCAAAGACTAAGAATATACAGTTGAGGTACCACTTCATACAATCTACCTTGGAAGATGGACATTTGAAGTTGGAAAAGATACACACTAGCCAAAATCCTGCAGACATGTTAACAAAGGGAGTAACCAGAGAGAAACTGAGTTCCTGCTAAGTTTCAGTTGGTCTTCAAGAATGAAGATGAAGATGAGAAATTTGTCAGGTTCAAGAAGGTTCAGAGTCCAGCATATACAATAGCGGTGGAGTTGTTGAGATCAGTCTCCAAGTGGGAGATTGTTGGTTGTGGAGCCTGATTATCTTCTTGATTCATAGGTCTTTTACTTTCAGCCGTGTTTATACCCCATGAAGTATTTACACCCCAAAAGTATGCACACCCTTCCACGCGGGGAGTGCAGAGGGGGGGTACCCCCTCTGCGGGGTCCGGGGGGGCTATCCCCCCGACTGGGGGGTCTGGGGGCAAGCAGACCCCCGAAGAAAAAATTGTCTTGTAAATGTATATTGTAATTTCATTGTAAATCTGGACCGTTCATTATAAAGTCGCAGATCTAATGGTAGAGATTATGTTAGGGTTTTTTGCCCTAGAAGGAAACTCTCTTTTATGAGGGAAATGTATTGCAGCGATGATTGATGGCAAATATTGTATTCTAAGATAGGAGACTGTGAAAGAAAGAAGATGAAGTTACAACAGGTTTGTTGTAGGTTGTATCCCTTCATATACTGGATAATAATAGAGGAAGGACCTGACAATTTCTCTGGTGGACATAACCCACACTGGGTGAACCACGTAAATCTGTGTCTCTATTGTATTGTGTATCTTATGTGTTTTGTTTCCGCATTTATTTTATTTTATTGCTCCACGTCCTGTTTTTCTAACATGAAGGATATATCTGACTCTCCACTAAGATAGACGTAGTGGATCTCTGTCTAATCTCCTCAAGAAGCTCCTATGATCTGGACTCTAATTCTTGAAGGGTTATCTATGTGCCTTTCAAGAATTCTCGTGTGCTCTCCAACTCATGAGTGAGTCTGTCCACCTCCAACTACTACTCCCTCAGGGCCTTGTGATACGTCTCGCCAATCCTCAATAGATAGTCTCTGTCCATCAACAACTGCTAATAGTCGGTCCTCATCATAGACACCCTCTCCCTGAGAGTGTTAAAGTCATCTATGGCAAATCCTCCACCTGAACTATCATGTGCTAACGATGCCCTCCAACAACAATCAGCCACCAATGCATGTGCGTCATCAATGCGCCTAGTGGCTGCCATGATCATGTCCTCACTGACTCTCAAATGTCCTATTAGGTAGCGTGACTCCTGATCACAACCATGTTGAGGTTCTAATGCATGCTCCTCACTGCTAGTGTCAACCCTGGAATCCTCAACAACACTCTCTGCAAAAGATAAAGCACTGAACCGGTCCCTGTCCACTGTGCTACTGGGTCCTCCTATATGCGACTGCACATCATCACCAACTGCTAGCTCCCTCTGAATCATATTGTATCTTGTATGAACCACTGTATTCTCCTGTGCACTCACCCAACTACCATCATCTACGCCTGGATCCCATATTGATGTGTCCAGACACATGCTATGGTCATCCTGATCAATAAAGGGTACATCCTCATCACTGCAGGATGGTCCTGGAAGTAAGTGTCCCATCAAACTGTCAGTCTCTGCAACCTTCTCAAACAATGGAGTCCTCAAAATAAGTGACTCGTTCTCCTCATACTGATACGTATGTGTAGGGTCAACTGTCAACATGACGTGTCTCTCCTCCTGGGTCTGTGGGTCCATATGTCCCTGGTGTGCATCCTTCACACATGACCCCTCCATTATATCTAAAATGCCACTTATATCTTCATATGCCGTGGCTATCATGGGTGTCTGAACAGATGACAAATGTGTCATGGTCCTCATAGGAAGCTCATCAGGTCTGGGTGCTAACACGTGTGAATCCCCACTAGTGTCACCACTTTGTTGAGGTGTAAGGTCATCAACACTGTGATATGGCCGCTAAAGTATAGGTGCTATCATCCTGTCCATCTAACTGTCCCTCCAATGCGCAAGGGTTACTATCCTCCCCAAGCGTGCAAGAATCACTAGCCTCTGTGCAAGAGTCACTAGCACCATCGGCCCACTCCAAATATGCATCTATCGCTGCATCCTCACACACCTCATAATCACTGTCACAGTGCACCTCAATAATGTGCTTCTTACCTTTACCCCTACATCTATGATCTGGTTCCCAAGGCACTTTGCAACTGTGGCAAAGTTGTTTTCTCCTAATGGGTGTGGGGCCACTCTATGCTTCCCTCTATCTAGTTGTTCTGGCTCTGTATCTCTTTGTTCTGTCGGCCCACTCTATGACCTCATCTTTGCTCCACCTAGGATTGTTTATGGACATATACTATTGGAATGTTAAGTCAACCCTAAGTCCCTCACTAAGGGTGTAGTATTCCCGTTCACAACGTACCATCTCTCTAGCGAAGTCTATAGACTCCATCTTTCCTTATGGAAGATCCCTCAGGCTGGCAGGAGTCTAAGCTTTGATACCATTGTAATGTTCCCAAACCAAGATGCCAAGAACATTGCGTTTTTCATGATTTTTTAACTCTTTTCTGGTTGTGGCATTTCGTCAAATTTGGTCTTTTAGATTACACTAGGGTTTATATTGATGATTGTTATGTGTGTTTGCAGCAACAATCAAATAGATGTAGCAATGGAACATACCTCAACAAGATGCAAGATCAACAATATAATAGACAACCCAAAAATACCTCAGATCTGATATTATTCATAATAGAAGAAGACCCTGATACAATGGATTTGCAAATCTGGTACAATATAGCTAAGAGCTAATAGCAATGTGAAGGTGATCCTCAAGCAAGATCAAGGATAGAAGCTACAAGCCTCCAAAGGCCATATGACTGCAATAGATGAAGAACATGATGAGATCTTTGTCCTCTAAAGTGCCAAACCCCCAACTGGATAAGCTGCGCCTTGCTGGAAGACTGAGCACACCCAATAATTCGGCCCTCCTAGAGGCCTCCAAATACTTCAAAAATCACAGGAAGTGTAGATCAAGCCAAGGTCACACCTCTGATGAAGTCTCAGGTTGATCTGTGAAGAGATGATCCTCCAAATGAACAATCCTCTATTTGAATTGCGCCCTCCTGGATGATTGAAACCCCAGATAATTCATCCCTCCTCCTAATTGGCATCAATAGAAAGCAAAACATTCTAGAAGCATAGATCTAATGTCTCGGAACAAGGTAGGATAGATACCTAGTTGAAGAATGAAGCTTGGAACCCTCTCATGAGTAGATCAACTTCACAATTGCACCCTCCTCTTGGGGAAATCATCCCAATTTCAATGTAAATCAAATCTCCACCAAAATACCTCCGGGAGGAACCAAGAATGGCGCTATGGCCTCTATAAAGAAAACCCAATAACTGGAATCTCCAAAACCCCTTCTTCTTGGCTAGATCAAACTGATCTATCTCCACAAATGCACCCCCTTTGCTGGAAACCCTCAATGGTGCGTCCTCTCTCTCTCTGTGTACATGTGGCTGATGTAGAACCCCTCTGAAGCTGAGTAGATCTGATGTAGAATGGTGAGGGAGGAATCTTTCACCTCTGTGACCAAGCTTGGATCAGGTTGGGTGGGATCTTTCACCACCGAGATGATCTCTAGGGTTTGTTAAGTCAAAACCCTCAAAAACCCCAAGGTATGGGCTCACTAGAAAGAAGCCAGATATCAAAATGATAAACAACATGAATGAGATAATAGAGACCCTTGTCTCTCTTTTATCCTTCGTGCTCACCTTGTCTCTCCAAAGTGACTTTTACTTTATTAATTATTAATTAATTAATTAACCATTTTACCTTTGAAAAATACCTTATCTCTCCTTGTGGCTTCTCTAGCCACTGAAAGTCACTTATCATCATCTTATCTTGTAGTGTTGTTCCTCCCAATTCCAATGAGCTATTACACTAAGAAGTTCCTCCAAGTATTATGCCCAATATGACCTCCTTAGTTAATTTAATTAACTTATAGCCCAAAATAACTCAAAATCATGGAAATTGTCGGAATGCAATGGAACCAATGCCAAGCTGCGCGGAATGGATCATAATGATGAAATAAGATGAGCGATGAAAGTCAGACCCTAAAATACCCCTCAATAGCCCATGTACTCGCTATAACCTCCACTTGGCCACCCTGGTCATCATAACTCTCTGTAATATAATGATGTCCCAAAATGGGGACATTACATATAGATCTGTGTTTCATTTCGTTCCGCTCATAAATCCGGATCATTAGTATCAGAGCGGTCTGCTCTTCATTTGTTTCTCTATGCATGTCCCCAACGAGGTCAGGGTATAAGCAATTGGGACTCAAACCAGTTGAGCCTTTGCAAGATCGACCTCGCCGAACCTGACGATCGCTCGTGGGGGAAAAAAAGAGAGACAATGGGGTAGGAGATCCTTTTAAACTGTTGCTTGAGGAAGCCCTCTCACGATAAAGGAACGAGATGATAGATAATTTTGCGCAAATTCTTCGACCACTGCTAACATAAGACACATCTTCCTCAAGCGGAGGCACCGTCCCCTTCAAGGTACAAATCAATTTTGATATTCCTATATTTGAAGGTCAAATAGATGCAGATGTCGTAGACAAATGATTAAACCTTCTAGAAGGGTATTTTTCTGTTTACAACTTTTCTGATAGAGAAAATATTACATTTGCGCTCCTTAAGACCGTCCCCCGTGTCAAAAATTGTTGGGATACTTTCTGTGAGCAAAAGGAAACAAAGGGATCTACATTATGTGTAGTTGCACCCACTTGAGGTTTCTTCATGGATGTTATTAAGGAACAATACTACCCTGTTGGAAGTTATGACAATTTATATACAAGATGGACCACAATGCGGTAGAAAAGGGACCAAACAATGCCAGAGTTCACCAATGTTTTCCATACCTTGCACACCAAGCTAGGTATCAAAGACTTTGAGCGACATATGGTGCTCAAGTACTGCAATGGTCTGCATAGATACATCCAGACAGAAGTGGAGTTTCTGGACATCTTGTCCTTGGGCATGGCCTATCGATATGTTGTCAAAATTGAGCAGAAGCTTAAACAAAAGTCGTGAAAGTTTGGTTTTGCAAACCCCTCACAGCAAAAGTAGGGAAAATAAGGGCCCAACCCAGAGAACAAAGGGCATAGAAAGTATGGACAACCTCAGGACAACAAGTCTAATTCAAAAACAAAGGACAATGGGAAGACAAAGAAAGACACTGAGAAATGGTGCGAGTTCCACACATAACACCGTTGAATGCTGCTCAAAGCAGTCATTGGTGGCCGAGTGTAACACACTTGACCCCTAAGTACCCTTTTAGGGTTGGGGCATCAAAACTTCTCTTTCCTTAATAATCTTGAATCCTTTCCCCCGAGTCTTTGTCCTCTTATGCTCATCAAGAGCTCTCTAACAACGACTACCCCACTCAAATCTGAGCTCTGGATTGGGAGATACGCCCTTTCAAATCTCTTCAGGTGTTATCAGTCAAGGACCACGTGGCGCCCATGTAGGTCCATCTCGTTCATACCATCCCAAGTTCCATGAAGTCCCATAGATTCCCCAACGTTCCTACATCTATGGTGGAAGTCTATCCACCGTCAATTCTAACGACGAACTTCATCCTTGTTTAACACATAAGCTTAAGGGAAATTCGATGTTCGACGCTGAACACCCCTTTTTCTTTCAATGCGCCTATCCTTTGGAGTCCCAGAATTTCGAAGGACACGGAAATTTTTCCACATGGCTCCTACCTTCAGCCCTTTCGGCTTATCTAAGATACTACACCCCAAAACTCTGGAGTTTCGAAGTCCCGGACTCTCGAAGGGTCCACCCTTCCATGTGATGGTGTATTAAATGTAGAGGCAAGGACAGGTGGGTCCCGAGTACTCTACCCGCTAATAGGCCAAGCAAATATGTGCCAAGGGGTGACACGCGGCAAGGTAGAGATGACACGTGGCCCCATCAGTGGGTGACACGTGTGATGTTTTAATGGGCACATAGGGTCTGCGAAAAGCACAAATCAAGGTGACACGTGGCACATCGAATGTGGGTCCACGTCACCCTGGGTGACGTCAGCGTTCCACGTCACTGCAGACTGATAGCCTTCCAATGCCCCTTAGATCTCATGGCAAGATGTGTCCACATAGATCCATAGATCTACGGCCTCTATTACTTCATAATTTCGACGTTCGGGGAATCCGCTGTGTAACTTATTTTTGGCCCCCGGAGTGGTCAGTGCCAGGATGACCACGATCAAAATCTAACAGTCATGGGAGATCCTGAAGCATCCTCAGATCTACGGTCTGCATCACTTCGCGAGTTTGGTGTTCACGGGTTCCTTCCTCTTAAAACTCTTATTCACATGGAGTGGTCAACGTCAGATTGACCACAGCGTAAATCCAACGGTTAGGGAAGATCCCGAAGTGTCCTTGGATCTATGGTCTGCGTCACTTCACAAGTTCGACGTTCGGGGGTTCTACCTGCTTAATACTCATTTTCTCCTGGAGTAGGACTTCACCAAAGTGCTACACATGAATCCTTTCACCGGTGGATCAGACGGTTGGGAGGGGTTCTCAATGGACTACCCAGATCCACGACTATCATTAATTTGCAACTCCGACATTCAAGGGTTTTGGTGTTACGACATTGTTTTTCTCTTGAAGTGGTCAACACCGGACTGACTGCGATGTAGATCCAACGGTCAAGGAGGCTCTCGAGTACCCTCAGATCTACGTCTCACGTTACTCCGCAACCGGTAAGTGAGTCAGGGTTTAACGATGGGACATATCCCACAGTCACGGTTAGGGAAACCACCATATGTTGGTCAACCTCGCTGATAACCGAACCAGCAGGTTGCCTTCGGTTGATTTTGGAGGTTGTAAAGTCATAGTGTCCCAGAGCTCTGAACTCTAGGAATTTCGAAGGCAAAAAAACTTAGTTCCTTTCAGACCTAGCAAAGGGTTCCAAGGTCCCGACATGTTTCATGACATCCTCCATTTCCCATGTAGTTTCATCTAGACCAAAGTGTTTCCACTATACCTTGACTTGTGCAATGGTTCTGTTCCTGAGTGGGATTTATTTCCTGTCTATTATGCGTTGTGGTTCTGACAGGAATTCTCTCTTCGGTTCCACCTGAACCACAAACCAATCAATTATATGATTAGAATCATGTACATATTTTTTCAGTAATGAAAGATGGAAAACATTATGTGCCTTCACTGTGGGAGAAAGTGTTAGTCTATATGCTATAGGTCCCACTCTATCCAAAATTTCAAAGGGTCCACAATAACGGAGTGCCAACTTAGCATAGGCTCCCATTCTCAAAGAACTTTTCCTATGCCTAACCCGGAGATACACATGATCCCCTGCTTTGAACTCTCTAGGAGTCATCTTTCTATCTGCATAGCTTTTCTGTCTATCCTAAGATGTTTTCAAATTCTGTTTTATCTGAGCTACTTGTTCCATTTATTTTAACATATATGGCCTGATTGTAATTCTGTCTACTAGGTTATCCCAGGTGATTGGAATCTTTCATTGTCTACCACAGAGGGCCTCAAAAGGGCTCTTCTTCAATGCCTCTTGATAGCCATTATTGTAAGCAAACTCAACGAGTGGTAGGTAGTCTTCCCACTTCTTGGGTTGATGTATTACATGTATCCTTAACATGTCCTCTAACACTCGGTTTACCCTCTCTGTTTGCCTATCAGTTTGAGGGTGATAGGCTGTACTAAACAACAATTTAGTTTCAAAACCAACAAACATAGATTTCCTAAAGTTTGAAGTAAATTTTGTATCTCGTTCAGATATGATTTCTTTAGGCATGCCATGCAGTGTAAATATTTTCTTCATGAAAATACTGGAAATATATATTGCCTTGCAAGTTGATTTGACAATAATAAAGTGAGAAACCTTGCTCAATTTGTCCACCACTACCATGATGGCGTCATTTTGTTTGGTTGATTTTGGTAACCCTGTGATGAAATCCATGGAGATGGTTTCCCATTTCCATTCCAGGATTTTCAGGGGCTGCAATAGCCCTGCTGGATGTCGATGCTCTGCCTTAACCTACTGACAATCTAGATATTTAACTAAGTAATCATCTATGTCATTTTTTAGTCCGGGCCAATAGAATAGTTTCTTAGTGGCTGTGATCATTTTCTGATAACTAGGATACCTAGTATATGGTCTTTTGTGTAGTTCATCCATTATGAACTTCTTCAAGTCATCACAATTTGGAATATACAACCTACCTTTGTAAGTTAGCAGGCCATCACTTTGCAATTGATAACCCTTATACTTCAGCCTTGTGAGATCTTTCTCTAAGTATGATTTTAAAGTCTTGAAAAATGCACCCATTTCTTGTGCACTTTTGACTTTCTCATTGATTTATGATTCACAAGTGCTTACAGCTACCAAGTGAATCACTTTCATACTTTTGCTAAGGACATCAACCACCCTATTTTCTTTTCCTTTGATATGTTTGATTTCAAAATCAAACTCACTAAGGAGAGCCATCCATCTATCTTGTTTAGCATTGAGTTTTGGTTGATCAAAAAAATATCTCAACCCACTATGGTCTGTCATAAGCACAAATCTCCTACCTAGGAGGTAATGCCTCCACATTTTTAAAACATGTACAATGACAACCAATTCCAAATCGTGGGTCACATAATTGATTTCATGCTCATTCAATTTTCTGGATTCATAGAAAATCACATTTCCTTCTTGCATAAGGACTCCTCTGAGCCCTTCCTTGCAGGCATATGTACACACAAGGAAGTCCTTGTTTGGGTTTGCAATTTTCAACACAGGTGCATTGGTTAGAAGGTATTTTAACTCTTGGAATTTCTCTTCACATTATGATGTCCAAACGAATTTAACTCCCTTTTCTGAAGGGAGGTGATTGGGCAACCAATCTTGGAAAATCTCTTTATGAACCTTTTGTAGTATACTTTTGTAGTATATCAGATACATCTTTTGGGGTAGGACAATCCATAATGGATTTGATCTTGTTAGGATCAACTGCCACCCCTTCAGAAATAACATGGCCTAAGTAATGGACTTGTTTTTGGAAAAAGTCACACTTACTAAACTTAGCATAGAGATGATGTTCTCTTAGTACTTGAAGTACTAACTTGAGATGTTCTTCATGTTATTCTCTACTCTTAGAATATATTAGGATATCATTAATGAAAACCAACACAAATATATCCAAGAACTTACTAAGTACATTATTCATTAAGCACATAAAAGTGGTTGGTGCATTGGTAAGTCCAAATGGCACCACCACAAATTCATAGTGCCCATATCTTGTCCTAAACGCTGTCTTGTGGATGTCTTCATCTTTATTTCGGACTTGATGGTATCCATACCTCATGTCAATATTGGATAAAATTGTAGCACCCCTTAATTTGGTCAAACAAGTCATCGATATTTGGCAAGGAATACTTATTTTTAACGGTCCTCTTATTAATTTGTCTATAGTCTATGCACAACCCGAGTGTGCCATCTTTATTTTTCACAAACAAGGTTGGTTCTTCCCATGGAGACACACTAGGCCGAATGTATCATTTGTCCAACATCTCCTTTAGATGTAGTTTGAGCTCAACTAGCTCTGGTGTACTCATTCTATAGGGTGTTCTAAACACTGGCATTGCTCTTGGTACAAGTTCTATTGAAAAGTCAATATCTGTTCTGGGAGATAGACCTGGTACCTCTTCTAGAAACACATATTGATACTATCTTAGTATGGGATGGGCCTCTAGGATTGGTTTATTGTTCTCAATAGAGTTCAACACTTGTATTTCATACAAAGGACATCATTTTCTGCAATACTTCTTCATTTGAAGGGATGATATTTGTCTCACTGAGACAGGATTTTGAATCCCTTGTAGGGTTATCTTTCCCCCTTCTTCATCTTCACACTGCAAAGTTTTATTGTAACAGTCCAACTTGGTTTTATGGGTAGCCAACTAGTCCATGCTAATCAACATGTAATAATATCCTAAAGGAAGCATATTTAAGGTTGCTTGGGTGGGCAATCCATTCATAATGAATTGGCATGTCGGTATGACCTCTTTTACCTTTCTTTTAGTTCCAGTGGCTAGTTGTATCAACCACGATTGAGCATGTTTTACTTGCTGTAATTTATATTTCTCAAACATTTGAGGGGCAACATAACTCAAATTAGAACCAGGGTCAATTAAAATGGAAACTAGATGGTTAGAAATCATACATTCCATCTCCACCACTGAAGCTTGGTGATCAACTTGTCTATTATCAAAGGATGCATAAATTTGTGGCATTCTCCTAGCCACATAATTGAATGTGGTAAATTCCTGGATGTTGTAGACCCTCCTATTGTTCTGTTGCCTATGTGGACAATCTCTCAACAAATGTTCTTCTCCACAACCTCAACATTTCAAGGGTTTTCTCTTTGTGTTATCAGTGTTACCTTAGGTTTCTCCAAAGCATTTATTACCACTCTAAGATGAAAAATTCTGTTGATACACACTTTTAGTAGGGAGGCTCGTCTTAGAAATTTTTCCATGGTTCTTAAATCTTGAGGATTTGAACCCCTTCTTCTTGAATCTCGAATTACTTTTCTTCTTCTAGTCCTCATGAGGTTATGTCTTCTTTTTGAATTGCTCATAGCAATACCTTGCCTTCCGGATAATGTCTTCTAAGGTATTTGTCTAATCAAATTCAATTCTATCCTGAAAGGACTGAGGTAGTCCACTAACAAATCCTTGCATTTTTACCTTTTCATCCTTTATGTAGGGCACATACCTTATCAACTCAAGAAATTTGTTGATATATTCATCTATTGTGAGTTTTCCTAGCTTGAGTTCATAGAACTCCTTGGTATTCCATCAAAGTATTTCTCTAACAGATACTTTTTATTGAAGTATTTCTCAAATTATTTCCATGACAAGTCCTCCTCATGGATTCCTTTCACATTTCTAAGGTCCTCCCACAAAATGGAGGCCTTTCCATTTAGGTTGAAAATGGCTATTCGAGCCTTTAAGTTTTCATAGTAGTCATGGACTTTAAAGTACTTCTTCAAGCCAAGCAACCAAACTTCTTCTTCTTCCTCCTTCTTAATTTCTCCATCGAAAGTGGGTGGTTTGGATTTCTTAAAATCTTCAGGGTCATGGCTCTTGGAATGTTTCCTCTTCTTCCTTCTTCTCTGAGAATGTGAACTAGTTTTTCTACTCGAATACCCCTTGGAGTTGTCAGTTTCCTCACTAGAGGATTCTTCCGTTGAGTGTCTCTTGGTTCTATGTTGGGCCTTCTTTGAGGTGCTCCTCCTTGTGTGGCCACTTTCAGGATCATGATTTCGTATCTCAGGTGGACTTTGAGTTTTCTTAGTATGATGTTTGTCTACATGATTGGTTGTTGGTTCGTTTTGCAACTGTCTTTGTATATCGGATAAGCTTTGCAGTAGGACTGCATTAATTTGAGTTTGTTTTTCCTTCTCTTTTACCAGCCTTTCATTGCCATCTTACAACTCTATAATTCTGCCATGAGGCTTCTTACGGTTTCAGCCAAATCTGGAGGGGTTTCCATTGCCCTCCTCTTATCAGATTCCTCTTCTCTATTGTGGGAGCTTTCCCCCAACTCATGGTGTGTCACCATCCCTTACACTATAGTTTTCCCGCTGTCCACTAACTGCTTGAGTGACGATAAAACATTTTCGATTAGTTAATCATCTACTAGTTTATGAATAACACACAGTTCACATTTTTCAAAACATATAACAACAACAAAAAGTTTCATTCCTCTCTTCAGTAGAGGTTTAAATAAGCTTCTTAGGAATGGGGTAAGATAGGGTGTTACTCTTAAATGTTCTCTAATAATATTTTTATGTGAATCGTTCATGAGCCCAAGCAGGCCAAGTGTTGTAACTTGGCTCTGATACCAATTTACAATGCACCTGACCCCTAAGTACCCTTTTAGGGATGGGGTATCAAAATTTCACTCTCATTAATCATCTCAAATCCTTTCCCTGGGGTCTCCATCCTCTTCTACTCATCAAGAGCTATCTAACAATGACTACCCACTCAAATTCGAGCTCTAGATTGGGAGATACACCCTTCCAAATATCTTTGGGAATTATCAGTCAAGGGCCACGTGGTGCCCACGTAGGACCATATTAGTCATACCATCCCAAGTTCTCCAAAGTCCTAGAGATTCCCTAATGTTCCTACATCTATGGTGGAAGTCCATCCACAGTCAAATCCAACGTTGAAACTTCATCCTCGTTTAACACATAAGCTTAAGGGAAATTCGATGTTCGGCGTTGAAAACCCTTTTTTCTTTCTATGAGCCTATCCTCCTGAGTCCTGAAATATCGAACTCCTAAAGGACACCAAAATCTTGCCACGTGGCTCTGACCTTTGACCCTTTCGGCTTATCTAAGATACTACACCCCAAACCTCTAGAGTTCTGAAGTCCTGGACTCATGAAGGGTCCACCCTTACACGTGATGGCATATTAAATGCAGAGGCAAGGACATGTGGGTCTGAAGTACTCCACTCGCTAATAGGCCAAGCGAATATGTGCCAGGGGGTGACACACAGTAAAGTAGAGATGACACGTGGCCCCATCAATGGGTGACACATGTCACATTTTAATGGGCACATAAGCTCTGCAGAAAAAATGAATCAAGGTGACACATGGCACGTCAAATGTGGGTCCACGTCACCTTGGGTGACATCAGCATGCCATGTCACTATGGACTGACAACCTTCCAATGCCTCTTAGATCTCACGATGGATATGTGTCCACGTAGATACATAGATATATGGCCTCTGTTACTTCGTAACTTCAGTGTTCGGGGAATCCGCTATGTAACTTCCTTTTGGTCCCCAGAGTGGTTAGTGCTGGGCTAACCATGGTCTAAATCTAACAGTCATGGGAGATCCCGAAGCGTCCTTGGAGCTACGGTCTGTGTCACTTTGCGAGTTTGGAGTTCAGGGGTTCCTTTCGCTTAACACTCTTATTCACCCGGAGTGGTCAACGCTGGATTGACCACGACGTAGATCCAACGGTCAGGGAAGATCCCAAAGTGTCCTCAGATCTATGGTATGCATCACTTCACAAGTTCGACGTTCGAGGGTTCTACCTGCTTAATAATCATTTTCTCCCGTAGTAGGACTTCACTGAAGTGATACACGAGAATCCTTTCACTGGTGGATCAGACGGTTGGGAGGGGTTCTCAATGGAATCCCCAGATCCATGAATCTCATTAATTTGCAACTCTGACATTCAGGGGTTTTGGTGTTACGACACCGCTATTCTCCCGAAGTGGTCAATTTTGGACTGACCACAACATAGATCCAATGGTTAGGGAGGCTCTCGAGTACCCTCATATCTATGTCTCGCGTTACTCCGGGATTGGTAAGTGAGTCAGGGTTTAACGGTGGGATAGATCCCATGGTAATGGTTAGGGAAAGCGCCAAATGTCGGTCAACCTTGTTGATAACCGAACCAATAGCTTTCCTTTGGTTGATTTTGGAGGTTGTAAAGTCATAGCGTCCCATAGCTCCGAACTCCTGGAGTTCTAAAGCCAAAAAAATATTAACTCCTTTCATACCTATTAAAGGGTTCCAATGTCCCGGTCATATGGATTCTTGGACAAGCCTCAAGGCAGTACGATCTACTCTTTGGCCATTATTTAGTTTAGGGATGTGGACATTAGTCCTCGGTCACACAGACTGATGGTTTGAAGGGAGCGACTTCCGTTCACAGAGCTTGAATTTTAAAATAGGGAAAGATACCTTTTGAGGGATCAACGAGAATAAAACATTCCAGTGAAGTCTTCCCTGACTCCTATATTACAAAATCATTCTTTGGAAAGATTTCCCTAAGGTTTTTCCAAAAGTTACAGAAATCGTAAACTTAGTCTTAAATTCTTTTAAAGATCCATGTCTATTAGTTCTCATGCTGCTAAGCAAGAGAAACCAAAAACCAAGTAAATATATAAGTTTACACAAGAATAATAATCATTTCTAATTATTTATCAAACACTGTAAAATTTAACCATAAACACAAACATTCAACCATCACTTACATTCCAATACACAAAATATAAAAATACTTATCAGAGACCAAAATCGTGAAGCAACTACTGAGAGGGGTGCATGTTTCCACCCAACTGTAGGAACAACCACTCCTAAAAGGATTTATCGATGGCCACCCCCTAGCTAGACCATGATTCTCTAAGAAAGACTCTTTTTTTTCCTGTTCAACGACAGTCAGAGACAGAGGTTACTCTCCTCCTCCCACAGGAACTTGGAAAAAGGGTTTTATCTCTATCAATCAAGGGGGTCTGCAACGAGTACTTCCACAATCACTCATTTTCTCTGCAGCCTCTTTTATTAGCTTGGATTGAAAACGATGCCAACAACTTCCTGCACCCATAACTAGCTTGTTTTTCAGTTCCCTTCAGAACCCTCAATCTGCACACGCTCTTCACCTTCACAATTCCCTCTGCCCACGAGTTCCCTTCTTTTATTGATTTCCTCAGCAAGATTGCGTGGGTCTAAATCCCTAATTCGTGGTCAGGTCAAGAATTCTTTCAAGTGGGTACTCTTCCCATCTCCTCATTAACTCTTGAAGAGTGCTTCCCAACTACCATCCTGACTGGTAATTTATTTCCAGGTCAAAGGACTGTTCTGGTCTAAGTAATTTAAATCCAGTAAGGTACTAGTCTGGTGGGGGTCATATCAACCGTTGTTGGTTCCCCTCACCATCTCTGTCATAACATCATGATTTACCTTGGAAAACCCCCTTCAAGAATTATGCAACACTATCCATTTTTAATTAATAACAAAAATACATACATTACCTTTTATAACAAAAATGTTCATCAAATCCAACGTTCACACATATTCAGTCTGCCACAGTCTTTTGGCAAGTTATAGTTATATTTACAAGCTGGGGGAAACATGGGTATTACACCGAGGTGAAAGCCTCTAACTTAGATGCAGGATCCGACTCTGAGTTAGAACCAAAAAAAGGGAGATGGACCATTGATGCAGAACCTAGTGCCAGCGTTGCTACCACCACCAAGGCCCAGATCGACAAACCCGATGAACAAGAGGAAGGTGAACACCTCTTTCATTCACAGATGAGGGTGAAGGGTACTCTGCTGCACTTCATCATCGATAGCGGTAGCTAGAAGAACCTCATCTCAGCGGAGCTCATCAAGTGGTTGGCTCTACCAAAAACACCACACCCACAGTCATACACCGTCAGATGGCTCCGCCAAGGGAGCGATCTCCATGTCATCCAACAGTGTCGCCTGGCCTACGACATCAAGCCCTTCAGAGATGAGGTATTGTGTGATGTCGCCACCCTTGAAGTTTGTGATGTTATTTTGGGTCAACCTTATTTATGGAAAATTCATGTTGTATATGAATCTATGCCTCGTAGTGTTATTATTACTTTGGACAGGAAATTATACATGATACCCAAGGTAGTCCCATCTATCACCATCTCCTCGATTTCTACCAAGCAATGTAGGAGGGCCATCCCTTAGAATGATAATTTTGTCTTCTTCATGATTCATGCTCAAAGTGAGAGGAAGGTTGCAACCACATCCATGGCCTCCACGATAGGTTTCTCCATGCATTAGAAGAAAGTGGATAAGTTCGTGGAAGAATACAAAGACATCTTCTCCTCACCCACTGGGGTATCTTTGCACTGTCAGGTCAAACACCCAATCGATCTGACCCTCAACGCACCACTACCCAATGGGCCAATCTATCACCGATATCTGTCAGAAAATGAGAAAATCAAGCGCTAGATCCATGAGCTTCTTGAAAAGGGGAACATCCGCCCAAGCCCATCACCTTGTGGAAGCCTAATCATGCTTGTGCAGAAGAAATACGGGACCCAGAGTCTTTGCATTGATTATCAAGCCCTAAATAAAATCACATTCAAGAACTGATACCCAATTACTGAATTGACGATCTCCTTTACCATCTCAATGGGGCCAAATACTTCAGTAAGATTGATTCGAATTATAGCTACCATCAGGTCCCAATAGAGCAGATTGATGTATGGAAGATTGCCTTCAAGTCCAAAGGTATTTTTGAATGGCTAGTCATGTTGTTTGGCTTGACAAATTCCCTAACAACTTTCATGAGGATGATGGATGATATCTTGCATATTTTCACCAATTATTTTGTGGTGGTGTATTTGGATGACATCGTCATATTCAACAAGAATTGGGTGGAACACTTGTATCATATTCAGTAGGTTATGCACACTTTGCGAAAACACAAGCTATATGAAAATTTGGAAAAATTCTACTTCGGCATGAACAAGGTCCAATACCTAGGCTACATTGTTGATGAGCATGGGTTGCATGTCAATCTAGCCAAGATCTAGGTCATTCGTGACTGGCTATCCCTAACCACACTCACAGAGCTTCAGAGCTTCTTAGGCCTTGCCAATTTATATCATAGGTTTGTGTTGATATTCTTAAACATTGCATGGGCCCTTAGCCAAGTGACCAAGGGAGGTGGCAAGGAAACATTCATGTGGGGCCAGTTTCAACATAAAGCGTTCGATGATTTGAAGTAGCACTTGTGCTCAGCCCCGGTGCTTTCATTACTTGACCTGTAGAAACGTTTTGAGATTAAGACAGATGCTTCAAATAATGTTGTGGGCATAGTGCTCACTCAACATGGACATCCCGTGGCCTATCATACCGAGACACTATCAAATATTGTCCGTAAGTACTCCGCTTATGACAAAGAAATGTACTCCATTGTACAAGCCTGCCGCCAGTGGAGGAATTACATTCTCGGGAAGGAGACAATCATCCAAACTGATCATAAGCCTCTGCAGTTCATGCAGACACGAGATAAATTATAGAATGACCACCATCATAAGTGGTCCACATACTTGCAACAATTCCATATCAACATCAAGTATAAGATAGGGACCACCAATCGCGTCACTGACAACCTCATATGAACTCCAGTTACCGCACTAACCATGGCACTACACTCATGCATACATGATAACTATAGATGGTCCCAAATCTACGAGAGAGATCCTGACTTCACCACTACCTACTAGATGTTGGGTACACACACAACTATCACTGATTTTCATCTGCAGGATGGGTTGTTGTGCCATCTTGGGCATCTCTGCGTTCAATCAAGTGAGCGAATGAAGCTGATTTGGGAAGCTCACTACAGTCGGGTGGCAAGGCACTTCAGTGTAGAAAAGACAGTGGAAGTTCTACAACAACATTTATATTGGACGAAACTTCAACAGGATGCCAAACCGACCATTAAAAAACAAAGCATGTACACCCCTCTTCCTACTCCCGATAGACCCTGGGAATCCATCTTGATGGACTACATGTCGGGCCTTCCTTCAACCAAGTAGGGAAATGACTATTTTTTCATGGTTGTTGATCGATTTTCCAAGATGGCGATTCTGGTCACTTGCAAGAAGAGCATTACAGTAGAGGCCACTGCCAAGCTCTTCTTCAAACGAGTGTGGGTACATTTTGGGATACCAAAAACCATCGTCTTAGATCGAGATAGTTGGTTCCTTAGCACATTCTGATCGAGCCTTTGGTCATGATTGGACACCAAGCTCACCAAATCCATGACCTTCCACTCCCTGTTGAACTTTGAGTAGCTTCTAAAGATATCCCTATTGTATTTGATGAAGACAAAACCCTAAATAATATTATTATATTATATTTGTTAAATAGACCCTATTGTGCCTTTGTAAAAGTCGACCCTATTATGCCTTGACATGTAAAACAAAAAATAAAAGGGTAAAGTAACAGGTCGGCCCAAAACTAATTTTAGGATGGCTAAACCACTATTTATAAGGGAGCCTAGAGCCTCATTTGTACACTCAATCACTAGCTCTACAACCAAGAAGAAAAGTGCGCAAGTTTTAGAGGGGGACACTGCTGCAACTAGGAGGTGACTTGGTGGAGTGTTTTGGTATTTCTCTTGGATATATCTTGGTTAAGTGGTGCACTACTCTTCCGTAGTCAATTATTAGAGGAGGGTATTTTGTTTTGTTAGTTCTCTCTTGGAGAGAGACATTTTTCTTGGTTGGTGAATCTGTATTGAGGAAGTTTGTTGGGTTTTTCCCCTTAGGGGATTTTCCTAGGGTAAATCTTGTGTATGCTGTGAATGTTATTCTTTCAGTGATCCTTTATATGAAGAAATTGTGCTAATGGTTTATAATTAAAAGAAAAATAGTCTAATTAATCGCTTAAGATGTAAAAATCAACATGGTATCAGAGTGGTCCTGAAAGAAGGTATTTTCACAGCACAAAATAACTCATTGAAGAAGCTAAGAGCACATGAAGACTTTTCTAACCCTAGCACACATTTTCCATAGAACAATTTTCAGTTTTGGACAAGTTTTAGAAATTAGGGTTTCTGCATAAACCTTAAAAGGTGACGTCATCCACTTCGCTGGAGGACGTTGGGAAAAGTAAGACCATCTAGAAGCTCTCCCTAGGAGGGCACATCTAGTCCCTGGATCAGAATTCTGAAATTTGAAGTTTAAGAAATTAGGGTTTCCTCATAAAACCCTAGGTTTGCAGTATCAATTGCAGTTGTAGTACCAGTTGCAGTATCAATTGCAGTTACAGTGTCAGTTCCTTCATGCCTTTTGTTGTGCCAGTTGCAACATTGGTTGCAGTACCAGTTGCAGTGAAAGTTTTTGTGAAGTGTTGGGACTATTTTTTGATTGTCCTAGTGTGCCTTACCCTAGCAAATCTCCAACTACCTTTAGATTACAAGTTGAAGCACCTTTGAAGTTTTAAAGGTTCGTTATTGCTTTACGCTGCTTCCAGATGGTGCCACTACCTACCGATACTATCAGAGGCATGTGCTTACATATTTTTAAACTATATCATTATTTTAAAGGGTGTTTGCAGGAGAAGGGATGTTTTGTCCAAACAATAATCATAGATTCAGAAGGATCTTAGATCCAACACATTCAGAGGAACAATGCACCCCAGGTTTGATTATTTTGATATGCCTCTATATGTTATGAAATTATTATGATCTTATGAACATCTAGGTTGTATTTTGATCTGTTGAAGTTATGACTATCATACTAACCATTGGTCAAAATTAAAGTCAAAGTATTAGGTTGATCAGGGTTAATATTTTTTAGTTTACTTGCAATCCCTAAATCAAATTTATGTCAAGAAAACATATTATCTTAGTACAAGGGACAAGTTGAAGAGAATACTTGTCATATTGAGTGAAGGAGACTCGGATGAAAAGAAACAACACTCATTCTTGAGGAAAAGACTCTAGGTTCCAGGTTTGATTGATTAATCTGATAAGATTCAAATTTGCACATATCAAGTTTGACAACTACTATATTACAAGTAAACACTATAGTTGTGATAGCAATATTTGAAAAGTTTTATTATTGAATACTTGGTATCATGTGAGTACTATTGAGATAAATACTTTTTGTAATCATTTACTAGATATAACTAACATGTCCTCTAGGAGAAACTTCTCGTTTTGTTTCCAGGTTACCATGGAGGAATGATTGATCATAACACTAGAAGAGTGTTTCTCTCATTTCTTATTATTGTATTTCTTACTTTTGACCCTTGTTCCAGGCAGGTCACAAGTGATAGCTCTGAAGGAGCTACTGTGATGATTGTTCTCGCTATTGTTATTATTATTATTATTATAAAGAGTATTAGTTTTGTCTACTATTTCTCCCTTGTTGTTCTTGTTGTAGGAATGTCACATGTGATAACCTTGAGGGGGCTATAGTGATGGTTGCAGGAGGCAACATATTAGATGAGACATGGAGCAGACTATACAAGTTGTATACATGTCCGTATAAATCCATCTATCGAAGAAGAAGAACAAGAAGCTACTTTTTGTAGATACAAAACATTTCATATGGAGACATATCATGAGGAGAAGAAGGCTCCAAAGATGACAAAACAAATCCCTCTAGTGTAGTTGATCAATCTTTAGATCATCAGGAAGATTTAGTAGAGCCAAAAGGTCCTACCCATAATCATTGCAGTAACCATTAAGAGGCCAATATGGTCCCGTGACACTTTATAGGATGAAAATCCATATAGCATTGACGAGCCATATCATGAGGAGTAGATGGCTCCACCAGCGGTGAGGTAGGCGACCACATCAAGTACCAACTCATAAGGAGATAGATTTCAGAGGGAGTCAACCTTCACGATCTAGTAAGGAGGAGAAACCTTCCTAGGACCATTCATAGAGATGTACAAATCACGATTTCTGTCCAGAGGACTCTCCCAGCAAGAGGAAGAAGACTATGATGAGATACATGCTCCAATAATCAAAAGACGTGTATATAGAACAAACATGATTCATTAAAAGAAGCCGACACAATATGAGATTCAGAGGGAGAAGGTATGAGAATCCCTGTATTTGAGAGTGAGTTATCTCCTGTGACAGCTGGTTCAGTACACGAGTCGGGCCATAGAGACATGAATACAATAGAAGATTGAGTTACCTCCAAATAAAGAAGATAAGCTACCCCCAGTGTTAGTTATTGAGCCACTCTTAGTTTCAAATGAATCTTTTATCGTGATGTTTTGAATATTGAGAAGCTTCAGAAGATATCCTTATTGTATTTTACCAAGACAAACCCTAAAGAATGTTATTATATTATATTTATTAAGACGACCCTATTGTGCCTTTGTAAAAGTTGACCGTATTGTGCCTTGACAATTAAATGTAAAATAAGAGGGTAAAGTGATAGGTCAGCCCAAACCTAATTAAGGGAGGCCATAATACTATTTATAAAGGGGGCTAGTATCTCACTTAAACACTCACTCATGAGCTCTGCAATAAGAGGAAAAGTGCGCAAGTCTTGGAGGAGAAGCTACTGCAGCTAGGTGTGACGTCAAGGAGGGTTCTTGGTCTATTTCTGGGATACATTTTGGTTAAGTGGTGCACTACTCTTTCCTAGTGAAGGAGTAGAGGAGGATAGTCTACTTTGTTAGTTATCTCTTGGAGAGAAGAATTGTTCTTGGTTTGATAATCTATATTGAGGAAGTTTGCTGGGTTTTCTCCCCCTAGAGGGTTTCCTAGGATAATCTTTGTGTCTCTCTTGTTTCTGTGATTGTCTCTCTTTCAATGATATTAAATATGTAGTTAATGTGATAAATGATTGTAATAATAAACAATAACTATAACTGATAGATGAATAAGTAAAATATCAACATTGTTTCATAACATACTTGAAAGAGATCAACTCACAATTTATAAGAAGTGGCTAGCTTCAATGCACCCTCTCCAAGATTCAGTTTTCAGTATTGCAGTTGTTGCAGAATTGGGGTTTCTACATAAACCCTAAGGGTCACATTTTCCCTATTTAAGGAGGGATTTGGAGAAAGTAACCACACCTAGGTGCTCACCCTAGGAGGGTGCGTCTAATCTCTGAATTAAAATTTCGAGATTTGAAAGTTAAAAAATTAGGGCTTCCTCATAAACCCTAAGTTTGGTTGCAACTATTGTAGATTTTGTGATAGATTTCATCCTTGACTCAAAAATCTCAATAGTAAGGTCTAAAATCCTCATCTTGAAAATTTATTTGTTTACTTGGTTCGGGCAGGATGACTACTAGTACCGATCTTGACGAAAAGCTTGAAGGAGCAGATGACTTTCGAGCATGGAAGTACATAGTGATGCTCATTCTAGAAGGGAATGACCTTGTAAGTTTCATTGAAAAACATATTGAAGAGCCAAAGGAATATGAGGACAAAGCCAAATATAATAAGGATCTGATCAAACCAAAGAGGATCATTGCCGATTCCATAAAGAACCATTTGATTCCTCATGTTTCATCATTAAAAACCCCAACGCAAATGATGTATGCCTTATCCCATCTATTTGAAGGAAATAAAATCAATCAGAAAATGACCTTGAGGACACAAATCAAGAATGCGAAGATGAAAAATTCAAAAACCATACAATGCGACTTCACAAGAGTGTCCTATATTAAAGAACAATTGGAAGTTATTGGAGACTCGGTCGAAGAAGTTGAGATAACGATGACCAGATTAAATGGTCTTCAAAATTCTTGGGAATCCTTCATCCAAGGAATCTACTCTAGAAGAAAGTTAACTAAGTTCAACAGGTTTTGGGAAGATTGTACTCAAGAAGAAGCCAAATTAGAGGCAATAAAGGAAAAGATAGAGAACAATGAGTATCAAGTGCTAACAATTCATGCAAGAAAAGGAAAGAACAAGAAAGAATTTCACTCTCACAAAATATTTCATAAGCCTCATAAAGGACAAGATTCTCATAAATATCTCTCAAGATTCATATGTTTCATTTGCCAGAATACGGGAAATATTGCAAGAAATTTTCCCCAAGAAAAAGACCAAGATAAAACCAGGAAGTTTAAAAGGCATCATGCCCATTTCGCAGGTGAAGATGAACCTGATTGGAAAAGAATAAAAGAATATGATACAAATGAACTATTTCTTATGTGATATAAGACTTAGCGCTTCCGAAGAAATTGATTCATATAAAGTGATATTGATAGCTATATCTCGTTTCCTTCCAGAGTAAAACTTCAGGAAGTAAAAGCGCTGGAGAATTGTTGTATCATGAGGGTCAAGTACAAGTTGTGAATAAGTATAATTATTCACCCAGACACCATACAGATCAAAGCAAGCAGTCTGACAAATGCATGCTCCAGGTATGCACCCTTCATATTTGATTTTAGTTTTAAGTTTATTAACATTAGATTTTATGCATCTTTTATCTTAGCTTGTTGGATCATTATCCCTGGTACGAGAATCCAACAAGGTCTCATTTAAAATCAAGAAATAGTTTATGTGCTCAACGATGGCATATGTAAATTCCTATGGTTGGGTGATAATGATGTGAAATTGTCTATCGTAAAACGAGCACATTAGAATAGAACTAATAGTGTTTTGCAGTTTCCCAATGAGAAGACCTGGTCAATGGATAATGAAGCCACCTTGTCAGGAAGAAAAATTTGTTTGAAGTTTGACTCATCTTTTCATATTAAGATTTCGTATCCAACACCAAGTATATCTTGCAGAGACTCTGAGGTTATTTTAGACTCAGAAGAAGTCAAGGATCAGAGGGAGAAGGTATGAAAATCCCTGTATTTGAGATTGAATTACCTAGTGCTAGATGGTGCATATTTATCACTCTTCAGATCATCAGAAAAAGTTAGTAGAACCAAAAGGGCCTACCCAAAAGCATTGTAGTAATCAGGAAGATACCAACATGGTCCTGTGACACTTTTCAATATGCAAAGCTATGTAACATTGAATATCCATATCATGAGGAGTAGATGGCTCCACTAGTGGTGAGGTAGGTGACCCCACCAAGTACCAGCTCAAAAGGAGCTAGAGTTCAGAGGGAGTTAACCTTCACAAGACAGTAAGGAAAAGAAACCTCCCTAGGATCATTCATAGAGATGTGGAAAGCCTGATTGGTGTCCAGAGGATTCTCTCAGAAAGAGGGAGAATACTATGGCGAGACATTGTTAGGTAGCTAGAGAGGTAGTGGGGGGGCCTAGAGGGCCCATAGTGATAATAGTGGAGGCCATTCAATGTAAGGTGGACTAGGTCCACTATTTTATTAAATAAGTCCCACTATGGTCGTTAGATATAATAAATGGGTAGTTAGATATAATAAATGTAAGATGACTTCTTAGAAGGTTCTACTTCTAGAAGATTCCTCCTCTAGAATGTTCTTAGGTGATGGTAGCACTACATAAAGGGGTTCAAGCAATGTAATGGGATATGAAGAGAGTATTGTATCTGGAGATGAATCTCAATAGGAGGATGCCCCCTCGAAGAGGCAAGTGAACAAGAGAGGATCCCTTCCATAATAGGATCCATTATATGGTGTTTCCCTACCTTAAGGGTTTGATATAATAAAGTGTGTCTCTTCTATATTGTTCTTTGGATATTTGTAGTGTTTCTTCATGCAAGTATTTAGTTCTCAACAATTGGTATCATAGCACTTTCCTTAGCCAAAGAAGGGAATAAATTGTTTCTCTTTTTTGGAGAATTTTTCTAGGGAAGAAAAATAGGGCGACGCACTTCAGGTTCAGATATGAAGCTTTATGAGTCGAATTTGGAAAAAAAAATGGATATTTGAATTCCTCTTGGAAAAATAACCAATTTAAAAAACAAAATCAGCCAAAACGGAGTCCGGGAAGTAAAGTTATGAACATTTTAAATTCAACAGTTTTTCAGGGTTTTCTGAAAAAAGCCGGATTTTTTGTAGTAATTTATTGTTCTATTTTTTGGGTTTTTTCGTCATCGTGGTGAGACTCTAGAGTTCATAATTTTTCATAGGGTGATTAGATGGATATTTCCTCTCAAAACCTAAAATAAATTCTATAAATGACTGAAGCATTCAAATCCCATTTGTATGACACATTGTGTGGCACATTGCAGGATAGATTGCATGACCTTGCAGATGGTCTCAATGATAGTTTTCGTAGTATTCAAAATTAATTGGATAACATGCAGGAGATATTTCTCATGGTGGACATCGAGGATGGATATAATCAAGAAATATATGCTTGGTATGATTTGGAGGCCAATTGCGATGATTGGTATATGGATAATTGTCATTTCTGGGATGACAACCAATTCCATATTTTATTTGATGACTCTACTCCACCTTCTGTAGAGAACATCAATGTCACACATTAGGAGATAGTTATAATTACCAGCATCTAGCCTGCATATTCGACAATGGTGTTGTTCCTTCCAGATTCATCTTTGATCCTCTCCCACTATGTGGATGGATATTCTTATTTGGATCCACATGATAGGTGTCAGTATTAGGAGCATCATTTTCAGTTGGTTATTGGGTGACGATATCTTCCATGTGGGGTTCACATGAGAAATTGGACATGGGACCCTTGTTTACAATGGAGTTTGAACTACTTCAACATGGTGGATTCCATTTCTCAATGGGACCCTGGTTCTCTAGTCTACTTCAGCACTATGGTCCACACTTATCCATGGGACCCTAGTATATGGTTGTACATCAAGCATTGCAGACAACACTTTCTTAAGGGGGATGGAATGATAGGTAGCTAGAGAGGTAGTGGGGGGGCCCATAGGGCCCATAGTGATAATAGTGGAGGCCATTCAATGTAAGGTGGACTAGGTCCACTATATCATTAAATAAGGCCCACTATGGTAGTTAGACATAATAAATGGGTAGTTAGATATAATAAATGTAAGAGGAATTCTTAGAAGGTTCTACTTCTAGAAGATTCCTCCTCTAGAATGTTCTTAGGTGATGGTAGCACTATATAAAGGGGTTCAAGCAATGTAATGGGATATGAAGAGAGTATTGTATTTGGAGCTAAATCTCAATAGGAGGATGCCCCCTCGAAGAGGCAAGTGAACAGAAGAGGATCCCTTCCATATTAAGATCCATTGTATGGTGTTTCCCTACCTCAAGGGTTTGATATAATAAAG
Source organism: Picea sitchensis (assembly GCA_010110895.2). Classification (NCBI taxonomy): domain Eukaryota; kingdom Viridiplantae; phylum Streptophyta; class Pinopsida; order Pinales; family Pinaceae; genus Picea; species Picea sitchensis. The sequence goes on from SNQJ01S0022244.1 coordinate 66,253, forward strand.
TGTGGTTATTCTATATTGTTCTCTGAATCTTTGTGGTGTTTCTTCATGCAAGTATTTGGTTCTTAACAGACACTTGCTCCAATAATCAAAAGAAGTATATATAGAACAAACATTTTCCACTAAAATCAGCCGGTGCAGTATGAGATTCATAGGGAGAAAATGAATCTGTTATCATGATGGAGTAGAGGAGATACTCTTAGAGTTTAGAAGATACAATGAGAATGGAGCAGTCATTCTCAGTTTCATAAAAAGCAGCTGTAGGTGCAGATTCCCAGTTCTAGAAGAAACAGTTGCAGAGAGAGTAGAGTACATACTCTCAAATAGTGAGACATACAGTTCTTTGCAGAAAGCACATAGAGACAACACATGATAATGCAAATTGAATTGTAGCTGAGCAAGTGTACCGGTTTGGTACAATATGTTGGGAAAATTTGGTTTGAAGAACACGAGGACATATATATGTTTTGTGGTGAAAGACATGTTCACCTGATTATGGAAAAACATGTGATGGGGTACCTAAAGGGTACAATCGATTATGGAACCAGATATATCTCGGATTATGATATAATATTTGCAGGGCTACACAGATTCAGATTACGCGGGAAGTGTCACAGACTGGAAAAGTACATCCAGATGTTACTTTAGTATGGGATCAACTGTGATATCATGACTCAATGAGAAGAAAACTTGTTTTGCACTCAGTTCCATAGAAGCATAGTATGTGGTAGCATGACTAGCTTGTGGCAAAGCAGTGTGACTTCAAGAAGTTGATCGCAAAATTGTTTGATCTCGATTTGAAGGAAACATATATCTTTTTATGAAAACCAAAGTTGCATAAAGTTGTCAGTGAACCCAGTGTTTCATGACAAGTCAAGGAATATCGATATCAAATACCACTATGTCTGGGACATGGCACATAAGGAATCAGTAAGACTCTAGTATATTTCCACCGACAAATAGGAAGTGACGTGTTTCCAATAAGCGGGAAGTGATGTGTTCCCCAATAGGGAGAATTGATGTGTTTCCCAGAAGCGAGAAGTGATGTGTTCGTCAGTAGCGGGAAGTGATGTGTTTCCCAGAAGTGAGAAGTGACATGTTCCTCGATAGCGAGAAGTGATGTGATCCCCAGTAGAGGGAAGTGATGCGATCCACAATAGAGGGATGTGATGAGCTACCCCAATGTAGGTTGGTAACCCCAATGCAGGCTAGTATGTTATCCCAGCGTAGGTTGGTTACCCCAACGTAGGCTGGTACACTACACCAATGCAAGTTGGTAGCCCCAATGCAAGCTGTTATGCTACCCTAAAGTAGGTTGGTAACCCCATCCCAGGATGGTACACTACCCAAGCGCAGTTTGGTAACCCCAACGCAGGCTGGTACACTACTCCAGTGAAGGTTGGTAACCCCAACACAGGATGATACACCACCCCAGTGCAGGTTAGTAACCCCAACGCAAGATGGTACGTTATTCTGGTGAAAGTGAAAAACTTCCTATGATATGTAGATCTGTGATTGACAACAAGACAATGACCAAGTATGAAAAAACATAGAAGCAGTAATGATGACCATGACAAGAAGAATATCTTCCTTGCTAAGAGGGAGTGTTGAAGATTGAGTAGCTTTAGAATATATAATTATTGTATTTGACCAAAACAAACCCTAAAGAATGTTATTATATTATATTTATTAAGATGACCCTATTGTGCCTTTGTAAAAGTCGGCCCTATTGTTCCTTGAAAATTAAATGTAAAATAAGAGGGTAAAGTAAGAGGTCGTCCAAGACCTAATTAAGGGAGGAAAAGATACTATTTATAAAGGAGGCTAGCACCTCACTTAAAAACTCATTCATGAGCTCTGGAACAAGAGGAAACATGCGCAAGTCTTGGAGTATAAGCTACTGGAGCTAGGTGTGATGTTGAGGGTTCTTGGTCTATCTCTAGGATACATTTTGGTCAAGTGGTGTGCTACTCTTTCCTAGTGAAGGAGTAGATGAGGATATTCTGCTTTGTTAGTTCTCTCTTGGAGAGAAGCATTATTCTTGATTGGCTAATCTATATTGAGGAAGTTTGTTGGGTTTTCTCCCCCTAGAGGGGTTCCCAGGATAATATTTGTGTCTACTTGTTTCTATGTTTTCCTCTCTTTCAATGATATTATATATGTAGTTAATGTGATAAATGATTTTAATAATAAAGAAGAACTATAACTGCTAGATGAATAAGTAAAATATCAACATGATGGAGTAGAGGATCTACTCTCATATTTCAGAAGCTACAATGAACATGGAGCGATCATTCTCAGAAAAAGCAGCTGTGGGTGTAGAGTCCTAGTTACAGAAGGAACAATTGTAGAGAGAGTAGATGACATACTCTTATAAAGAGAGACATATAGTGCTTTGCATAAAGCACATAGATGTAGCACATGATTGTGCAGATTGAGTTGCAGCTGAGAAAGTGTACCAATTTGGTACAATGTGATGTGAAAAATTGGTTCATTGATATATTTGACGAACACGAGGACAAGTATATGTTTTGCGGTGAAAACATTGATCCTAGACATGTTCACTTGATTGCAACAAAACTTGTGATAAGGTACCTAAATGGTACAATCGATTATGGACTCTGATATATCTCAGATTGTGAGATAAGATTGCAGGGCTACACAGATTTTGATTGGGTAGGTAGTGTCACAGACTGGAAAAGTACATCCATATGTCGCTTTAGTATGGGATCAACTGTGATCTCATGAATCATTGTGAAGTAGACATGTATGGCACTCAGTTACGCAGAGGCAAAGTATGTGGAAACATGGTCAGCTTGTGGCGAAGCAGTATGGATTTAGAAGTTGATTGTAAAATTGTTTGATCTCGAGTTGGAAGAAACCTATATCTATTATGACAACTAGAGTTGCATAAAGTTTTCATTTGACCCAGTGTGTCATGAAAATTCCAAGTAAATCAATATAAACTACCATTATATCCAAGAGATGATATAGAAGGGAGCATTAAAGCTCCAATGTGTTCCTACTGACGAGCAGGTAGAAAATGTGTTGACTAAGCTTTTGTCTAGAGTAAAGTTCAAATACTTCAGAGACAAGATTGGTGTGGTACAAAAGGATTTTTCCTCATAAGAGGGAGTTATACGTTCCCTAGTAGTGGGAAGTGACGTGTTCCCAAGTAGCAGGAAGTGTGTGTTCTGATGTTTTCCCTAGTAGAGGGAAGTGATGAGATCCCCACTAGAGGGAGCTACCCCAACATAGGTTGGTACTCCAACGGAGGCTGGTATGCTACCCCAGTGCAACTTGGTACTCCAATGCAGGATGGTACTCTACCCCATCGTAGGTTGGTACTCCAACGTAGGCTGGTACGCTACCCCAATGTGGGTTGGTACTCCAATGCAGGATGGTATGCTACCCCAACATATGTTGGTACTCCAATGCAGGTTGGTACACCACCCCAACACAGGCTGGTACACTACCCTAGTGCAGGTTGGTAATCCAACACATAGTGGTATGCTACCCCAATGCAGGTTGGTACTTCAACATAGACTGGTATGCTAACCCAGTGCTGGTTGGTACTCCAACGCAAGATGCTACGCTACCCCAATGCAGGTTGGTATGATACTCCAACGAAAGCTAGTATATTACCCTAGTGAAGGTTGGTATGCTACTCCAAAGTAGGCTGGTACACTACTCTAGTGAAAGTGCAGAACTTCCTATGATATATAGAATCGTGATTGACAACAAGACAATGACCAAATATGAAGAAGCGTAGAAGTAATGATGTTGATCGTAACATGAAGAATACCTTCCTTTCTAAGAGGGAGTGTTGAAGTTTGAGTAGCTTCGAAAGATATCCCTATTGTATTTGATGAAGACAAAACACTAAAGAATATTATTATAATATATTTGTTAAATAGACCTTATTGTGCCTTGAAATGTAAAACAAAAAATACAAGGGTAAAGTAACAGGTCGACCCAGACCTAATTTTAGGCTGGCCAAACCACTATTTATAAGGGAGGCCAACACCTCATTTATACACTCACTCACTAGCTCTACAACAAAGAAGAAAAGTGCACAAGTTTTAGAGGGAGACACTGCTGGAACTAGGAGGTGACTTGGTGGAGGGTTTTGGTATTTATCTTGGATATATCTTGGTTAAGTGGTGCCCTAATATTCCCTAGTCAAGGGTTATAGGAGGATATTCTACTTTGTTAGTTCTCTCTTGGAGAGAAACATTGTTTTTGGTTGGTGAATCTATATTGAGGAAGTTTGTTGGATTTTCCCCTTAGGGGGTTTTCCTAGTGTAAATATTGTATATGATGTGAATGCTATTATTTCAGTGATCCTTTATATGCAGCCATTGTGCTAATGGTTTATAAGTAAAAGAACACTAATCTAATTAATTTCTTAAGATGTAAAAATCAACACCCCCAAACGGATGGCCAAACCAAGGTTGTCAACTGAATGATCATGCATATATTGCACGTATATAATTCCAAGAATCCATGCACATGGGATGAGAATGTTCCCTATGTTTATCATAGTTACAATAGAGCCATGCATAGCTCCACCATCCATAGCCCCTTTCAGGTGGGGTTGGGATTTCAACCATTGGGTCCCATGGATGTTACACTAACCCTTGCATCCACATAGGAAGAGTTGTCCCATGCGAAAACCAAATCCAACAAAGCCACCTAGTTCATTGAATGAATCCTATACATCCACCAACAAGTTCAAGATATTTTTCAGAAGTCTAATGCCAAGTACAAACAACTCCATGATCAACATCAGGTGCCACACAAGTTTCAGGTGGGAGATAAAGTTTGGTTGCACTTGTAGAAAGAACTCCTTACATGACCCCATCAAAAGCTTCATCCACTACGATATGGACCTTACACCATCACCAAGGATATGGGTGATAATTTTTTTGAGCTCAACATTCCCCCCTTCCTTGGCTTGCATCCAGTGTTTAATGTGGACCTCCTTCAACCATACTTTTTACCATTATTGGACACCTCGGAGATAGCAGAACAATTGAAACCAACAAAGCTGAACCCTGACTACATGGAAAAAACATCAAATGATCATATCGTGGACACATATGTAAAGGGAACTCTCCAACAGAAGCTTCAGCTTTATCGGGTTGTCAAAGTGGGGCAACTCCTGCACCAAGTAAAGTGGCTCACCCAAGGCCAAATTCAACAAAAAATTCCTCATTTGATGGGGGAACCCAACATAATGGAGACCATTGATTCATAAGGAGGGAGGATTGATTCAGGTGGATATCGATGGCCGCCCACCTTTTCCAGCTGGCTCACATACAACTTTCATCTTGACAGTTACAATTTTCATCTTGGAATTTTTTTTCTAGCTTTTCGGTTCCTAAACTTCCGGGGCCATTTTGAGGCCCTAAACAAAGTTTTTTGGGCCCGCCACAGTTGTTGATTTTTCAATAAGCTAGGTTAAGCATGAATTTCATTCCATTTTATCATTTAAATTAACCATAGACAATAATGTTGCAACAACCAAGATCACAAGAAGAAACACCATGCACAAGAACACAAGAAGTATCCTAGGAAACCCTTCTCAACAAGGGAAGAAAACCCATCCAAATTCTTTGCTATATTCTTCAAGAGAAAGACCTTCACCACTAAGAAATACCTAGAACACAAGAGGGTGCTCAAATCCTAGAAGACTAGCGCCCAAGAGAGGTGAACACTTTTCCCAAGTAAATGTACTTGCTGAAATTTCCAAAAACACATGAAGGATATGTTTTCACAATGGGGATTTTACTTTTACTTATACTAACCTAAACCTATCAATTCAAGTGTCTATTGGCTCAACATGGCCGACCTCTCTAAGTCACATTATTATTATTATAATTAATATTAACCAGATTAATTATCTTTTACATTTATTATTAATCACATTAAGGTGGGGCCGAATTGTACCATTTACATAACAATTAGGGTTACAGGAAGGTATGACTCTTGAACAATATATAACAAAGTATATGATACACCCACTAGTGCTCATCCACTAGGGGCACATCTTGGATTCATTTAAATGCTTGAGTTCTAAGGCAATTCTTGACTTATTGGATTCAGTTAAATGCTTCCTACAAACATTTTCCGGTTATTAAATTAACAACACAAAGTCTGTTCTGAACTTTATGAGTAACTTCCAAGAATCCGATTTCCCTCACCTTTCCACTTAAAATCGAAGTCTTCGTAAAAGTTAAACAAAACAGTGAAGTATTTATCCACTATGTATCTTGTGAATACCGTTCAGTAAGAAAATAATAATGATATAAGATATATTTTTGACATTGAAGCTTGTGATGACCCTTGATGGTTTATTTAATAAGCGAGTTTAAAAAAAAGAAGGAAAACAAACCAATTTTTTTTTGTGTTTTAAATTATTAGAATCCTTAATGTGTGGGGATGAGTGGAATTTAAAAAATAATGTAATGGATAAATGCGGGTAGTTACTTTGTGAATACAAAATAGAAATGGTTAACAAGATTTAATTGAGAGTGATGTTTTATTTATTTGATTATTGGCATTGAGGGAATTTTCTTATAAGGGAATTCACATGTTCAATTTTAGACTTAAATAGAATATAGAATAATGCTCCAAGTCATATTGGGAATATATATAATCTTACATTTAATTGAATAATTTATTATTGATTCATTTATAAATAATATTATATTAATTGATTATTTCATTAATAAGTTCTCAATCTAGTAAGGATACAAGTTGCTCACCTCTTTTTCCTTCCTGATTTGTATATTAGAAAGTCTTTCATTTTTAGGAAAAAATCTGTTGGGTTCTAAACGTTCATTTCAGTGTAATCATAAGTGTTATATTATGAAGTAATTGTATTCAATGCTATTTTAGATGCATAAAACAAGAACCCTAACACAACAAACTGATTAAATGGATATATATAAATTAGCATGAAATTTTTATGTTTTTCTTAAGAAGGATTTAATCTTCTTATGGGGTTTTAATGGGTATGTAAATTATATTGATTCCCTTAGTCATTTCTAAATAATATTTAACATGTTTTTAGGACACACATTTGAACTAGTTAGGGTTTGTTCATTACCGAAGTTGAATCACTTGACAATAATACTTGACATTGATTGAATCTGACATTGACAAGATACTAATGATGACGAGAAATGGATCTCTATCTGTTACAAGAATGTAATTATGCTCCTGTGGTTTTATTAATCCTTATGTATCTTATCTTACTCAAATTGCACTTAATATTGCTTGAAGATTGATTAAGCAAGGTAGTTATTCTATTGCACCAAGAGAATTGATGTTTAAGATGGTTGATGAATCTAGATTTGAATTTTCAGCTTATGATTGGATAGATGGGATTTAGATACCTTCTTATTTCTCAGAACAATAGCCAGTTATGAGACCTTAAATGATTAAAATCAATCGCATGAATCATAGACTTGAGCGTTGATTATGTGTATTGAAGGTCCTAACCATGCAGGATAGGTTGGACGGGTAGTTCCTTATGTTACATTTATGAGATATGTTGATTGATTGATAATGATGTTGCTTCAGTTGATCTTGATGAATTTGCTTGTGTAGTGATTAATATATGTCATGACGCATGACACTTGTACTAACGTTTGTTCAAAAAAAGAAAAAACAAAGATTACCTCTTGAACTTACTTGTTGTCATAATGGAGGTTGATGGTACATATGGTATCAAAGTGGGTTCAACCCTACGAATTTGTACTGTTATTCCTTCCCTTGTGTTAAACTTATGACTTAGAAATTATCGCTAATTAAAATTTGAATTTTTCCATGCAGGTAATCATGGTTAGAGGATGTCATGGAGGTAGACGAAGTGGTTCTAGGGGGAGAGGTGTGATGCCTCTAGTAGCATCCAGGGCAGAGGGGTATAAACCCCAAGGAGAAGGTTGTTGTGGAATATGTGGTTGGTTTGATGAGGTCCTTTCAGAGGATGTCATAAGCCTTGATTAGCCAACTAGATAGAGATGAGGCCAGGGCGCCTGTACCCAATGAGGGTTCACAATGCGCTCTAGCTGGCAGTGGTAGCATTCACAAAGAAATCGAGAAGGTGAATTTTTTCAAGTTCATGGGTACTACAAATGGCTCATCCGTTGAGGCATGGTTGGAGAACATGGAGATGTGATTTGAACTTCGTGAATACACCTCCAACATGAAGGTACTCATGGTGGTTTTTAAGCTGAAGGGGAGTGCTCTTCTATGGTGGAAAATGATCCTACTGTTGTAGGAAAATTCCCCTTCAGACAAGTGAATTCCCTCTTGGATCTTAGACCCTATGACCAAGACAAAAAAATGCTAACTTTGATCACTGACATTCCTTTAAACATAGCTGAACTATTCAATAAAGAAGAGGAAGAGAGTATGAGTACCTTTTTATGACGTTTTTTCTCGCTCAGTCCAAGTTGAGTCTTGATCTCCAAGCATTTCAACAAGTCCTGCAATCCAATAAACCACAAAGAGAAAACATACTTCATATTCTACCACGATTAGTTTAAAGCTAGATTTATATAAAAGAGACAAGTCTATGAAAATGTACACAAACTTGAAGGAAACAGGCCAAGCACATGTATTAATGAGAACTCAAAAGAGATACTTACAAACCATTGATGAAGTCACAACAGCCTCTCCAAGTTCTCTTCGTCCAACCCTTGCATAAAGATTTCTCCCAAGACCATAGGTTTGATATATTCAAGTCTCCACTTATCATGAGATTATAAGTTTGGTATCTCTAAACTTCTCCACCCCCCCTCCTCCATGGAAAGCCCTCATTATATAGGATTTGGAGACTTAACCACCATAGAGAGGATCTCTCATCAAATCCACTAAAAAAGGGATCTCTAAGGATTTTAGAGAGGAAATATCTCTTAAGGATTGTAAGGAGGAAATATTTCAACCATCCATGAGATCCTCCACCTTCCCTAAAAAATAGGAAATCAAATGTGAGGTGGATTCTCACACTTAATTAATTTCTTTTTCATGAATAATAATAATAATTCATGTGCACTTGGTATTTTTGTCTTCATGTAATATATCCCTCCTCCACATTGACTAGGGATTGTGACATAGGTTATTCCATGGTGTCGAGGTGTATGAGACACTTATATGACACTTACGACACTTAGGGTGAGGTACCTAGGTGTGAAAATTTCATGTGTAACACCTACCTCAACTAAACATGGCTGTCAAAGACGTGTTATGGGAACTGTTCGAGGAGCGGTTCTGGAAGAGGTATTTTTTCAAAGGAATTCATTGAGTG
>SNQJ01S0022245.1:12534-30206 GCA_010110895.2 Picea sitchensis
CAGTGCAGTTAGTACTGTGTATAGACTACATTAACAGAAATTTAATAAATGAAATAGAAGAATCGACGCAGAGACCTATTGTCATAATATTCAGAAAGATTTTAGAGGAGAATTCATTGCCCTAGTATAAGGTATTACATATGTGTAGCGCTCTGTAAGCATAAGGGTTCGGAGAATTTTATTCAAGACCTCTACCGATAAAAAATTTAGACTATTGTTTAATGGTTTAAACCTTAGAGAACAAAATGGTGTGAAAGGCCGAAGTCAATCGGGTTTCGGCGATTACAAACGCCGAACACAAAAGACAAAATACCACGTTGTTTGTCGAATCGTGAAATGCAAAGAGACTGAGGACCCATCATTTTTGGATTTCGGGATTTCAAGGTTTGGGATTTCAGGGTTTACGAACCCCTGATGCACAAACAAAATGAAACAAGAAGTGTCGAATTGCGAAATGTGAAAGGACTGTGGGACCATCACTTGAGATTTTTGAAGTTCAGGATTTCGAGGTTTCGCGATTCTGGATTTCGTGACTCCGACAGCAACGTTTCTAGGCCTTTGAACTCTCGAGACCTGAAATTCTGAAAAAGGGGCTTAACGGATCTTGGCCTTTTTTTTCACATTTCATAGTTTCGTGATTTAGGATTTCGCGACTTCAAATGCAATGTTTCTAGGCCTTCGAACTCCCGGGACCCGAAATTCTGAAAAGGGGCTTAACAGGTTTTGGCCCTTTCACATGAAATCAATGGTCCCAATTCTTTCAGGATTTCACAAATCGAGAGTTCGCAACGCAACGACTCCAAAATCCATTACTGCTCTAAACCTCGAACTCCGAAATAGCAAAGTTTGAAGTGCGAGATAAACGGCTCTTGTTGCTTCTCTTCCAACGGTCGCTACTCCTCCTGAGCTTTTGAACGCTAAAGATGATCAGTCTTAACCTTCCCATAGATCTACAAGATCCAATGGTCTGTGGGATTTTGATACTTCCCCACGAAGAAATCTCACCATTCGTTCACTCCGCTCAAGGATCTCTGGCCAAAATGACTTAGCGTTCTCCACCTGAACTTGACCTCTGTGAGACGATTTCGATCTCTGCCTCCCTTTGAATAATTCAAAGGTGCTATCCCTTCTGAGCTTTATCTCCCTGAACATCAAACATTCCTTCGACCTGAGTTGAGACATTGCCTATATAAAAAGAAGTATGTTGGAGTAGTTTGAGAGTCAAGGGAAGTGATAGGATTATGGAAATAATTTACCCACTTAAGATTTTCAGTTCACAGTAATCTCGACTGATGTAAAATGACATTCAGACAAAAATGAATTTTACCTTCTCTTAATTTCTAAGCTTAAACGAAATTGATTTAGGTCATAGGAAAAAAAAAAATTAATGAATTTGAGGTTCATTACATATGGTATCAGAGCAAAAGTTACAACACTAGGCCTGAATGGGGCCACATTAATTGCTTAGTATATATTATGATTTATGAAAAACTAATAAATCTTGTGGTTACAAACAGAAATCCTTTATGTTTTGTGTTGATTATGGTAGCCCAAGAAGGTGCAGAAATCAGGATGGAAGGGAATCCATAGCAAGGACCTCCTGGAGATCCAAGACAGAACAGTGATGGAAGCTCACCCACGGAGGTGTTGGAAACAATGAGGAATCTTATTGTTGAACTGCATGTTTTCAAGGCCGACAATGAAAATTTGAAGAAAGCACATCAGGAACAGCAAGAGATCAATGAAGTCCTGATGTGTAGTATAGTAACCAAGAAAATCCCAAAAGATGATAACCATGATGAGGAGGTCTTCAAAAGGGCCTCCAAGAATTTTGGTGCGGAAACAGAAAAAGGAGACAGATCGTCTGAAGGGACACCTTCAGCTGAGACAAAACTATACTAGACAGAGAAAAGAAAACAATTAGACCACCTTGAAGGAGAATTTAAAAAGATTAAACCAGCTACCTTTGATGGAGAATCCAGGACAGGGGAAGAAGTTGAGGCATGGTTGTTGGACATCAAAAAATACTTCCAAATCTACAACTATTCCAGCAACATGAAAGTCAAAATGGCCATCTACAATCTAAAGGGGAAGGCCAGCATTTGGTGGCAGGACCTTAAGTTGGCCAAGGGCCTAAAGGAGAAACAGTTGGAATGGTCTGACTTTAAGAAGTATTTCAAGAAACAATACCTTTCTGAAAGCTATTATGAAAGGAAGACGAAAGAATTTTACGAGTTACGACTCAGACATATCACAATGGAGGACCTTATAAATAAATTTCTTGAACTACTAAGGTTTGTATCGTACATCTGGGAAGATAAGGTAAAAATCCAGCGATTCTTAAGTTGTTTACCACAATCCTACAGGGACAGAATTGAGTTTGACAACCCCAAATCCTTGAGTGACGTATTCAGGAATGCACGAATGTGTTATGACCATTATAAACAACGGGTAGAGTTTCCCAAGACCTAAAAGGATAAGAAGCAAGATCGAATGAACCTGCGGAAGAAGGGATACCAGCCAGCTCCTTATCAGAATGCAGCAAAAAGTTTCCCAAGGAAGGATTTTCACTCCAATCATCCAAATACGCAAGGTAGCGGTAAACCGGTAAACCTGGGAACGAAGAAGTTTGGGGACAATTCCCGTGAGCCACTAACGTGTTGGGAGTGTGGAGAGCCTCATCTAAGGAGGAACGGTCCATGTTTAATTGCAGCCAAAAGAATTGTTGTTCACAATTTGCAGGAAGCCTCGACAGTGGGAGACGTGGGCAAAAGTCTGCATCGGATAAATGCAGCCATAGATGGTCGACAAGATGACCACCAGTCCTCGGTGGTAGAAATCAAAGGTAAAATCAATGACACTCGAATTTATGTTTTAATTGACCTTGGAGATACGTTAAGTTATATTACTCCCGATGTAGTAGAATCGAATAAACTTAAGAAACTGAAGCACACAAAATCATGGCTTGTACAACTAGCGACAGGTACTAAAAGAAAAGTAGTTGACTTTATTTCTGACCTTGAGCTCAACTTATATGGTCAAAGGATAAGGACCAATCTGAACATCCTACCACTAGGATCTTATGATATGATTATCGGGATGGATTGGTTGGAACAACACAAAGCAGTACTAGACTGTTATACAAAGATACTTAGTTATAAAGATAATTTTGGCACTGTTAGAACAGCCTAAGGCATACCAAAACATGTCTCAGTCAGACAAGTTTCAGCAATGCAACGCAAGAAATGTATTAGAAAGGGATGTCAAGTTTACGCCATCCAAGTGGTGAATCTATTAGAAAAAGAAGATAAGCCCAAGTTAGAAGACTTTGTTGTCCTATGTGAATTCAGAGATATGTTTGTGGATGAGATACCAGAATTACCTCCTAGAAGGGAAATAGATTTCTCCATAGACTTACTACCCAGATCAGCCCATATCTCAAAAGCACCCTACCGACTGAGTCTACCAGAAGTGACAAAATTAAAAATACAATTACAGGAATCGTTGGACAAAGAGTATATCAGACCGAGTGTCTCGCCATGGGGAGCACCAGTCCTCTTTGTGAAAAAGAAAGATGGTACTCTAAGACTATGTATCGATTATAGAAAACTGAAAAAAATGACTATTAAGAACAAATACCCCTTACCAAGGATAAATTATCTGTTCGATCAAGTTGGTGGAGCCAAGATCTTTTCAAAACTGGATTTACGATCCGATTATCAACAAATTAAGATAAAAGACGAGGACATAAACAAAACATCTTTTCGGACAAGATATGGACACTACGAATTCGTAGTCATACATTTTGTACTCACTAACGTGCCAGCCACGTTTATGTGCCTGATGAACAGTATTTTCAGCCAATACTTAGACAAGTTCGTGGTAGTATTTATCGCTAATATTCTGGTCTATTCAAAAATGGAGGAAGAACATGATGAACACCTAAGGATAGTGTTGCAAACGTTGAGAAAACACAAACTGTATGCCAAATTTGACAAGTGTGACTTTTATCAAAAATAAATACAATATATAGGACATGTAATTTCAGCAGAAGGCATTGTTGTAGACCCAGAGAAGACAAAAACCATTATGGAATGGCCAGTACCTAAGGATGTAGCAGATATCCGGTCATTCATGGGAATCACCGGATATTACCATAGGTTTATAGAAGGATTTTCCAAGATAGCCTACCCTATCACATCATTACAAAAGAAAGAGACCAAGTTTAACTCGTCGCAAAAGTGTTAAGACAGTTTTAACAAGATGAAAGAATTATTGACATCAGTGCCCATTTTGAAGGTAGGAGACCCAGATAAAGACTTCACAATATGTGTTGATGCAAGTAAAGAGGGACTAGGTGGTGTCCTAACTCAGGAAGGACACGTTATTTGTTATGAGTCTCATAAATTAAAGGAACATGAAAAAAATTATGTCACTCGCGACTTAGAATTGGCAGCGGTAATACACGCATTAAAAATGTGGCAACACTACATAATGGGAAGGAAATTTCTACTATTGATAGATAATAGCAGTGTGAAATATCTGTTTAGTCAACCAGAGCTCAATGCACGACAAGCCAGATGGTTAGCCTTCTTGAGCAAATTCGACTTCGAAGTCAGACATATCAAGGGTAAAGAAAATAAAGTAGAAGATGCTTTAAGCAGAAGAGTCCATGGGTTATTTGAGGTAAATATCAGCAGGGCAGAAAGTGATCTGGAGAAAAAGGTAAGGACGACCGGTATTAGTGACGGAAATTACACTAAAATGATGGTAGAATTACAAAACAGTATCGCAGACCCAGATAAACCAGATCTAAGTATCGACAAGAAGGGATTATTATGATTTAAAAACAGACTTTACATACCAGATTCAATAGAGTTAAAATTAATAGTTTTGGACGAAGTGCATAAGAAACCGTATTCTGGTCATCCAAATTACCAAAAAACGATAAAATCACTTAGAAAACTATTTTACTTGCCTAATATGAAAGGCAAAATAGCAGAATACTTGGCTAGGTGCCAAGATTTTCAGCAAGTTAAGGTCGAACACCAGCATCCAGCCAGCCTATTACAGCCATTACCAGTACCAAAATCGAAATGGGAGACCATATCACTGGAATTTATAATAGGTTTGCCTAAAAATCAGAAACAGAATGATTCTATCATGGTTGTAATCGATAAACTCAGTAAGTCTGCACACCTTATTCCTGTAAAGTCTACTTTTAAAGCTATAAAAATTGTTGAAATATTCATGAAAGAAATTTTTAGATTGCATGGTATTCCTAAAATGGTGATTTCAGATAGAGACGTAAAATTCACATCTTCTTTTTGGAAGGAATTGTTTGCAGGGCTAAATACTAATTTAAATTTCAGTACGAGTTATCATCCACAAACGGATGGACAGACCGAAAGGACAAATCAAATCATAGAGGATATTCTCTGCATGTATGTAAGAACAAATTCGAACAAGTGGGAAGACTACCAACACTTGGTAGAATTTGCATATAACAATGGGTACCAAACTTTGGCTAAGTTGAGCCCTTTCAAAATATTGTACGGCAGAAAGTGTACAACTCCAATTAGCTGGGATAACCCGGTTGACAGACTCATGGTTGGACCAGAGATGCTCCAAGAAATGGAGAACATGGTAAGGAAGGTACACCAGAACTTGGAAGAAGCACAGGACAGACAGAAGAGCTACGCGGATCAGAAAAGAAGACATTTGGAATTTCAAGTGGGAGACCATGTTTACTTGAAGGTCAAAGCCCGAAAAAGCTCGCTGAAGTTAGGAAATTGTGCCAAGATGGCACCCAGGTTTTGTGGGCCCTTCAAGATACTAGCTCGAATTGGACCCGTGGCATATCAACTTGCACTACCGGCTAATCTAAGAATTCATAATGTATTTCATGTTTCTTTGCTGAAAAAGTATATTCATGACCCTACTCATATGATATATTGGAACTTGGTGCAGGTGGAACCCGAAGGCGAGTTCCAGGTGGAACCCCTACGCATTCTGGACTGGAGAGAAATATCACTTTGGAACAGATTCGTCGCTCAGGTAAAGGTGCAATGGAATCACTTTAGTCATGAGGAGGCCACTTGAGAGTTGGAGGGAGATTTGCGGAAATATCATCCAATATTGTTCCAAGAAAGGAATGAACACTGAGGATAGTGTTTTACTGAAGGGGGAAAGGATGTGATATCCCCAAAAATAAAATATTTTTGAAATTTAAATTTGCTGGAAATTTAATTTCATTTTTAGTAAATTTGAATTTGGAAAACTTTTGCCATTTATGGCAATTCCGAATTTCGAATTTCATATTTGTAATTAATTATTATGATTGTTGGGCAGAGTTCTGATTGGGACTCAACTAACTATTTGACTATGACACTTGTATAAAAATAGAAGATTTATATTAATTGTAGGAGGACAAATGGAACAACCATGTTAAAATCATCTGACCACGACTCCATGAGTGGGGAACAAGTTGGAACTACCTCTGGGCTGATTATTACAAGTGGAAAATCAGATATTTGGCCATTGGCAGCCCCTAAAAATCAGGGATTTAGAAAGCTGTGAAAATTCCCAAGGGTGGGAAAAAAAGACCTGGGCAAAATTGATAAATAGCATATGTGAGGAGGCAGGACGTTGCCAAGTATGCTGGGGAAAGAGACGATTGAACTTTTGTTTTTTCCTTGTTGTTATGAGCACTGCTAAGTAAGTGTGAGGCAAGAGGATAACTGTTGGAATTTGCAGATATTGCTAAGGAGGAGTCTCCAAATTCTCCCTCATGGATTCATGGTCAGGCTAGGGGGTGAATCAGGCAAGTGGTTTTGGCTGCCCTATTCTACGGTTGGGAGGAACATGGTTGTCCCCTTTGTCTACCCACAAAACTGGTTTAGATATGTTATTCTACTTCTTCTCTGTCTGGATGACTTTATATAAGATGCAATGTATGTGTTCAATCTGAACTAAAATGATTTCCATTTTTCTGTTTGAATGATCGTATATACGATGCAGTGTATTTGTTAAATCTGAATTGAAATTATGTTCCATCTCTTTGAATTATTTAGGCACATGGTAATGCATCTATTTAATTCGGTAAGGATACAATAACCTGGGCGAAATTTGTTCAATGTATGAAGTATAAAAGGGAAAAACTAATAGAATACCTTACGAATTTAATATGGAATATTGTTTACGTTTGAGTTAATCTCGGATGAATACAGATTTTCTGTCTCTTAATTGTTAGGATAATCGAAAGTAAATTATGGTTAAATTCTGGAATAGTCTCTTCATAAACTGGGATTATTACCATGGAGGCAACTGTAGGGTAATTACCAGTATTTTGAAAACTCCAGTATAAAGAATTTACCTATTGTAAATGGAATTGAACCTGAGAACTGTACATAGGGTATTTATACTTCGGTGAGAAAATCATGCGCCAATTTGTGATAATAATCAGGGTTTCGGGGTCCGTGGTTTCGGGGTTTACAAACCCTAGAAACATAAACAATGAACTGAGAAATGCCGAATTGCGAAATGGGAAATGTCTGTGGGCCCACCACTTCGGGATTTCGGGAGTTCAGGATTTTTGGGATGTCAGGATTTATGAACACCTGACGTTCAAACAGAATGAAACACGAAATGTTGAATTGTGAAATGCGAAGGCACTGTGGGCCCAGCATTTTCGGGGTTTCGGGATCCAGGATTTCGGGGTTTAGTAAAGCAAAGGAACTCCGTGTATATGTAGTAAGCAAGTCCCGAAAGCCAAAATGTCAACCTTGTATTTTATCTTCTTTAAAGGTATGCTCACTCTTTGTTTTGAATGATTCGTGTATCTAAGATTATGCATCTAATTGTGCTAATTTGAAATAATTTCCATGGATGACATCTCTTTGTTGTAAGAAATTTATGATCAAAGACTAAATCTGGGAAATGGTTCCTCCTGAAACAAAACGCTAGACAAAACTATATACATATGAACTTGAAGAAACAGATCCACCTACAGAAATATATTTAACTCTGAAATCAAAATTCTAGGTAGGATTGTCTATGTATAGATGAGCTTGAAAGGTACCAATCTATTTCTAGGCATATGTTTACTTCTGTAATTGAAGTTCTAGCAAATCTATTTTTGAATAATTGAATTGGAAGAAGCTTGTACATATAGTACTTATAGAATTATATATAGAAATATATATATATATATATATACACACAGAAGGCATACGGAAACCAGTGCAGTTAGTACTGCGTACAGACTACATTAACAGAAATTTAATAAATGAAATAAAAGAATCCACGCAGAGACCTGTTGTCATAATATTCAGAAATATTTTAGAGGAGAGTTCATTGCCCTAGTATAAGGTATTACAGAAGTGTAGCGCTCTGTAAGCATAAGGGTTTGGAGACTTTTATTCAGGACCTTTACCGATAAAAAACTTAGACTATTGTTTAATGGTTTAAACCTTATAGAACAAAATGGTGTGAAAGGTCGAAGTCAATCGGGTTTCAGCGATTACAAACGCCGAACACAAAAGACAAAAGACCACGTTGTTTTCCAAGTCATGAAATGCGAAGAGACTGAGGACCCATCATTTCAGGATTTCAGGATTTCGGGGTTTACGAACCCCTGATGCACAAACAAAATGAAACAAGAAGTGTCGAATTGCAAAATGCGAAAGGACTGTGGGCCCAACACTTCAAAGTTTCAGAGTTTGGGATTTCTGGGTTTCGCGATTCGGGATTTCGCGACTCCGATGGAAACATTTCTAGGCCTTCAAACTCCCGGGACCTGAAATGCCGAAAAAGGGGCTTAGCGAGTCTTGGCCTTTTTTTTCACATTTCGGGGTTTTGTGATTTGGTATTTCGCGACTCCAGATGCAACGTTTCTAGGCCTTTGAACTTCCGGTACCCGAAATGCCGAAAAGGGGCTTAACGGGTTTTGGCCCTTTCGCATGAGATCAATGGTCCTGATTCTTTCGAGATTTCACAAATCGGGATTTTTCGATGCAGCGACTCCAAAATCCCTTGCTGCTCCAAACCCCAAACTCTGAAATAGCGAAGTTCGAAGAACGAGATCAACGGCTCCTGTTGCTTCTCTTCCAACGGTCGCTACTCCTCCTGAGATTCTGAATGCTAAAGACGATCAGTCTTAACCTTCCCACAGATCTACGAGATCCAATGGTCTGTGGGATTTCGGTACTTCCCCATGAAGAAATATCATCGTTCGTTCACTCCGCTCAAGGATCTCTGGCCAAAATGACTTAGCCTTCTCCACCTGAACTTGACCTCTGCGAGACGATTTTGATCTCTGCCTCCCTTTGAATACTTCAAAGGTGCTATCCCTTCTGAGCTTTATCTCCCTGAATATCAAAGGTTCCTTCGACCTGAGTTTAGACATTGCCTATATACAAAGAAGTATGTTGGAATAGTTTGAGAGTCAAGGGAAGTGATAGGATTATGGAAATAATTTACCCACTTAAGCTTTTCGGTTCACAGTAATCTCGACTGATGTAAAATGACATTTGGACATAAATGAATTTTACCTTCTCTTAATTTCTAAGCTTAAATGAAATTGATTTATGTCATAGGAAAAAAAAAACAAATTAATGAATTTGAAGTTCATTACATTAATGCATCAACTAACCACCTAGGGGGGGTTTTGAGTTGGAGCAGAGAAGACTAGAAGCCCAGACTAGAGAAAAAGAGGGCCACGAGATTGATTCTTCTGGAAGGAAACTAAAACTGGAAGGAGAGGGTGTCAAGGGATAGTTTAATTGTGAAGGGGCTCTCATATGCATAGGTAAGCTAGCAGGAAGGGCATCTGATAAACCTCGTGGATATATTGATCTTAGTAGGGAAGAAGGGAGACTTATGCTACTGCCAGAGGAGTGGAGGAGGGTAACCTCCTGAGATATTTCCTCGACTTTATGAGTCAATGGTGAGAGAGGTCCCTGGGTGGTATCATGGCATGGAATGGGGGTGTCCTTCTATCGAATTTACTGAGTGAACAGAGCCTACGATTGGGTGGAAATGCGTACACTCATGGAGTCATATCCTATATAATTGAACCAAAATTTATGGTTGGACTCATGTATGTGTATTCATGGGTGTGTATGCTTGTTTGATCGATAGACTAGTTTTTTCACTACAAGTTTGTGTAGAGTAATGATGGAATTGTGTGAATGGTTGTCCCTATGTCTCCACACATGAATGTGTATCATCACATTCTAGTTAGCACACTTTTATTGACTTATTCTTTAAGGAAACTTGCATGCAAGTGATCCGGTTATGGTACATTATGATTTCATTTTGATTATGAGTTATATGATGATAATGATGTATTGTGACTTAATTTTATTTCCGATGTACATGTATTGACAGATATTATTGACGAGTTCACCTGAGTTTGCAGGACATATGGCAGGCTATGGATGTTGATGGCATCAATGGACTTTCTTGGACTCTAGATCGAGTCAGGGAGTGGATTGTATTTGTTTGAGTATTTCATTTTACATACATGTGATATATGATTGAGTTATATATTTATGGATTTTGATATTGTTTTTGTCAGTGATTGCAGGCTTGACGATTCTTGCTAATCCGACTCACATAAGGAGTAAAGGGGTCATGCATAGGAACCAGACATTGAGGAAGAGGTGTGGCAGTGTTCCTATCACGGCCTACTAGCACTTTCGTCGTTACCTAAACGCATGGTTAATGATTACCACGTTCTGAGAAGATCACGATGTCGTGAGAGAGAACTGAGATAGTCACTCACGAAGAATGCTAAGGGGCATGCAATAAGGCGAAGTCCTTATTCCTTAGATAGATTTTAGTCTCTCACAAGGTCGACCGAATGGAGTGTTGACTCCAAGGGTCAAACAAACTTTCAAAACCATTCAAAGTCAAGTGGCACCCTTGGGGCACGGAGGTGTGTCTTGAAGGGAATGCCATGTACTTAAAAAACTTGAGTCAATAAATCTAGTTGGCCTAGAAAACATTGAAATGGTTAGACCTTGTTAAAATAAAATAATAAATTAAACAGTAAATTATTAATTATAAATCCTAACAAAAGTCTAAGCCTAATTCTAAGCCTAAGTCTAAAATTTAAATAAATGACTAAATGAACTATGACATAATTTAAAAGTTTCGAGATAAATTCAAACTTTTAAAAAATGGGGAATAAAATTAAAGGGTTTACAAAATGCACATGTGTGCATGAAATTAATAAAAATGATTTTTAAAATAGAAATAAATAATAACTTGAGAGAATATGTATATACATAGAATAGTATCTTAAGTCAAGATACCACTAAGTCTAACTAAAATAAGACTCATAATCCAACTCTAACTAAGATCTAGTTAGGATACACTCATTAAATGAGAATTTGGGGAACAAAGGGACAACTAAGAGCGAAAATAGGAACATATTCAGGAATGTGAGGGAAATTGGCTTTGGAAATAAAATAAAAATGGTAATTACTTGTACAACTTGGGGAGAGTGTGACAAGTGTGTGGGTGAATAATCATAATTAATTTAATCTAAAAATTTAATTATTTGTGCGTGAGGACATGTGTCAGTGAGGAAATTTCTATAAAGCAAATGTTGTAGAAGGGAAATGGACTCACTTCTTGATAGTATTGTTATGCTGCCGAAATTTGGATTGACTGTGTTTTGCTTATGAGAGTTGGGATACCAAGCTTCTGGAAAGAGTGGAAGATCTTCTTTGCAAGGCAAGCCTGGAGATTTTGTTTTCTGGTTCCTTGTGCGTGACCCATTTGCGGCTCGGAGGGCTAAGGGGAAAGAAGAGTACCCCTAGCATTGGTTGGGAGGTACCAGTGAAGTCTTGGATTTTGCAAGAACGGTGAAGAAAAAGAGTGTTGTGAAGGTTCCAGATCAAATTTCAACATCAACAAACTGCATTTGGTTATAGTACATATAGGAGTAGTTACTGGTTTGATTCAACTAATTTTTGTAATGACTATACATTGGATCGATGGATGATATGTTTATAATTATGTAATGCTAACGATATTTTAATTTGTTCACTCATTTTCAATGGGTTGTAATATATGAAAATGAGCAGAGGTCCTTAAAGCCTACTGGGTTAAGTTTAGATGAAGTGTGTGCTACTTTTCTTCAATTCTCAATTTATATCTATTCATGTGTAACCACCAGATTTGATTAGTTCTTGAATTGTTTAAAGCCTACTGGGTTAAGTTTAGATGAAGTGTGTGCTACTTTTCTTCAATTCTCAATTTATATCTATGCGTGTGTAACCACCAGATTTGATTAGTTCTTGAATTGTTTATGACTAGTAGACTCAACATCTTTGTTACTGTTGAAGATCCAAGCTTTGCCTAACTAGCCTCTGCATTATGTCCAAAACAAGAGTATATCGTATTTGTATCCATAATATTCTTCTGCAAAAATTCACACCGATCGTACTTAATTTTGTTCTTCTGGTTAAACCATCACAATTATATATTTTTACTAAAATCTGGGCCTAGATATTAGACAACCATTTGGCATCATGGTCATAATCTGCTTCTCTCTTGAAGTTCTCATTGAAAATGTGAATGAGTGACATTGTATTAGTTACCTCCTTGAAATTTAATTATTTGATTAAGTCCATGAGGATTCAATTAGCCTACCTTAGAGGAACAGAATTAAGTGTTTTAATGAAGTGTGTTCATT
Organism: Picea sitchensis; assembly: GCA_010110895.2. Classification (NCBI taxonomy): domain Eukaryota; kingdom Viridiplantae; phylum Streptophyta; class Pinopsida; order Pinales; family Pinaceae; genus Picea; species Picea sitchensis. The sequence continues at coordinate 25,241 of SNQJ01S0022245.1, forward strand.
TATTAAGGAAATGTATATACCTTGGTACAATGCAATAGAAATTAATTAAGAAGTCGTTCATCTACATATTATTATGTAATTACAAAGAAAAATGAGAAAAATAAGTGAATACCATAATGACTCATAATAAGGATTTAATCATTATGGTATTAGATATAATACAATATGAATTCATTTAGTTTTGTGTAGGAAAAGTTTTAGGATTGAATTGAATTTACTATATAGGGTTAAATAGTGAAAATTGTTTAGACCTTCATTGAAGAGTCTTTGTACAAGAGAATGAAGAGTGATTTTGTGCTATCAATTTGATTTATTGCATTAATATATAGGACCATTGTCATAAAACTTTAATTGTAATTTGGAGGAAAAAATATAAAGGGAATATGGTTTAGGTAATAGAACCTTTACTAAGGGTTGTTATGGTATATGGGAAACAAAGTTAATTGAAATAAAAAAAGATAATATGTAGGAGATATAAATTATTATACAACTATGTTGGTACTTATGTATATATATATATGTGTGTGTGTGTGTGTGTGTGTGTGTGTGTGTGTGTGTGTGTGTAGGAGTAAAGTTTAATAGATTGACAAACATACTTTTATGTATGTGATTATGATTCCAAGATTTTATTTACATAAGCGAATAGAGGCCATCTTGGATTAATAATCCTTGCTAGAATCATTTATAGATGTTAATATAATAATTTGGGGTGTAATTACTAATTCGGATTATTTTTGGCACGAAATGAGAGCAGAAATATAATAAAGAAATGTACAGATATATCTTAAATATCCAATAATATATCAGAAATATATCAGATATGCAACTATAAACACATAGATAGAGTAATACACAATTTCTATTAATGAGCAAAATGTACAAAAATGTAGAAATACAGAGTGAAAGACTCACTAGAATGGTGGCAGCTTATCTCTGAGAAGAGATGTGATGGCGACTCGCATTCACAAGAAGATGATTACAATGAGGCTCTAAAGGTATTTTTAACATAAATAAAATCCAAAACCCTAACCCCGATGTTGGAGTTACTTCACACACACCTAGGATTTATTTTTCCTAAGGTTTTTCATTGTTTATTAGTCATAATTAGTCATTATCTAGTCTCCTATATTTTAGGGGAGAATATTCAAACTGGAGAATATTCTGTTTCAGTTGACACTTCAGTTTGACTAGTTGAGTTGAGTTTAGATGTTGCATTGATTTTCTCACCATGCAACATTGGGATCATCACCATGCTAATTCAACCTTACCTTGGTCTCATCAGAAGACTGACACATTACCCTTGACTCCCTGAGTTAACTCCTCACTACTCTTTGTTCAGTCAGTTAACTGAAGACTAGTTGACTAGTTAACTCAACTAGGTGGTAGTTCACTCTTAGAACTTCCTGAGAGACTAGACTAGGTGGCAGTTCACTCCCGTAATTGTTGGTGTGTGTCTAGATCACTCTAGACCACCAATATGGTGCATTGGTTCTCCTCCAGTGCGCACTCATTGAGTTATACAGAGTATATCATGTGTAAATTATTCATTATTCACAACGGTTAATGAGAATTCTTTCATTCTTTCTCTCTTTCTTCTTATTTCTCAAAGTATCTCTACAAATGTGTGTATTATTGTTTAGCTAGATCTATTATGTGCAGGTTCAACACATTTACACCTGATAGATGAAAATTCAATAGTTTTTTGGACCCCGTTTTGGGTAGTTTGGTGTATCAACTTCCTGGGGGCGTAACTTTGGCATACGATCTATGTTTGGGGCGCATGATAACTTTTTGGAAAGGTATCATCGAGGAGATTCATTTTGGGGGCTCAACTAGTTTTGAGGTGCTCGATCCCGGAAAAAAATTCATTTATGCCCTCAAAATGGCCCCAAAAGTTTAGGAACCGAAAACCTGCTAAAAATAGTAAGTTGTCAGAAGATTGTTTTGTGCCAGTTGGAAGAAATGGTATCCATTGTGTTGAGTTCCGGGAGGAGAGGGGAAAGTGATTCTTGAATCTAAATCTTGGTGAGTTGCTTTCCTTGCTAGAGACATTGCGCTGCTTGGTTTGTGGAAGGTTGTCACGAACCTATTATTGGCGTGGGTGAATATGTTCAAACTGTTGCGCTACATGAGATGACTGTGTAGAATGAATATTTGTGATTTGTTGCAATCTTGTCAACCTGCTTCTATTGGATAGAAGGTGCTTGGATCAAGGTTGTAGCGGTTGCAGTGTCCTTTTTTTTCACACTTTGAAAAGATTGTGAAGAAGCTTAATTTTATAGTATGAGATACTACCTTGCAACACTATTTAGGTGGGACAGTAGTTGGAACTACCTCTGGTATCCTGTAGAGATGACCCCCAGGGTAACAATGACACTACAAGGTTGAGATTCGTAGATAGCATAGTGTTTCCACATATATGGTTGGCCCAAGAGAACATCACAGGCATACAATGGGGAAACATCACATAATATGTCATCCTTGAAGGGTTGCATGACATATGACAATCGACATTGTTGGATGACACGAAAATCATGTCCTTGGAGAAGCCACTTGATGTTGTATGGTTGTGAGTGTGGTGTTGTCGACAATCCCAATTGTTTGATGACCTCTGTTGAGATGATGTTCTTCTAGCTTCCACTATCAAAAATAAAATGTAGTGGGGTCCCCTTCACCCACATTTGTGAATGAAAAAGGCACTCCCCCTCCTCAGGATCTGTTGGTTCTTCTGGTTGAATTTTTGAGATCACGGTAGTAGCAGTGGGGTCTGTGTCGATGATCTATCTTCTGCCAGTATTTTCCGAATCATATTTTGAATCAGGGTTCGGCTCCTTGTCTTTGATCTCGACCACTAATGATTTTTTGAGCAACATTCATCAGTGTTGTGCCAAGGGATCTTGTGGAAATCACACCACTTTCAAGTGTCTTTCTTCATTTTCCTGTGACTCATCTTTTCCTATGGTTTGGATTGGTTTTCGGGAGGTTGTTTGTTAGGGCCATCTTTATCATACTTTGGTTCTTGTGTATTTTCAGACCCGAACTCCTGTTTGTTTTGGTATCCAAATTTATTCTATATTTTGACAGCATATCGATAGGTAGCTCCCAGTGATGAGATGTCCAAAAACTCCATTTCAGTTTGGATACATTTGTGTAGAGCCCCACGGTATTTCAGAACCAAATGTCGCTAAGAATATTTGATACCCAACTTGGTACGCAATGTATGAAAGGTATTGGTGAGCTCCAACACTGCTTGGCCCCTCTCTTGATGCAACATGGTTCATCTCATGTACTAGTCATCATAGTTACCAATAGGGTAATATTGTTCCTTGGTCGCATCCACAAAAAAATCCCAAGTGGGATCGGCCCCATATATTCCAGACTCCTCTATGGAAATTTTCTCCCAATAAGTTTCCCACCTATGTTTGACATGGGGGAGAGCCTTAAGGAGTGTGAAGGTGATATTTTCCCTATCAAAAAAATTATGAACAGAGAAATAACCTTCTAGCATACTTAACCATTTTTCTAAGGCATTTGCATCTATCTATCCTTAAAATATGGGAATATAAAAATTAACTTGTACCTTGAAATGTGAGGTCCCTCCAAAGTGGTTGCCTAATGAAGACATTCTAGTTTTTTATCGGCAAGCGTTGAATGATGTGGGAAAAATTCTCCATCATTTTATCCCTCTGTCACGTGAGAGATTGCTCAAGCAACAGATTAATAGAATCGTATGCTATGTCGGTTTTTTTTTCTTCCACAATGGAGGGTTTGTTGGGTGCATGAGAGTTATTGTCCTCAAAAGAGACAATCTTGAGACCCAACTTTCTATACTCAGACCTCGTCGGGGACATGCACTGGAAAAAATGATCAAGAGCATCCTGCTATGATACCACTGATCTGGATTATTTTCGGCACAAAATGAGAGCGAAGATATAATAAATATATGTACAGATATATCTCATATATCTAATAATATATCAAAAATATATCATATATGAAACCATAAACACAGAGATATAGTAATACACAATTTCTATTAATGAGCAAAATGTACAAAACTGTAGAAATAAAGAGTGAAAGACTCGCTAGAATGGTGGCATCTTATCTCTAAGAAAATATGTGACGGATACTCACATTCACAAGAATATGATTACAATGATGCTCTAAAGGCCTTTTTAACATAAGAAAATCCAAAACCCTAACCCTGGAAGATGAAAAGCCAACAGTTTTGTGGACCCCGTTTTGGGTAGTTTGGTGTATCAACTTCCTGGGGGTGTAACTTTGGAATACGATCTATGTTTGGGGTGCACAATATCTCATTGGAAATGTATCATCGAGGAGATTCATTTTGGGGGTTCAAATAGAGTTGGGGTGCTTGATCCCGATATAAATTCATTTAGGCCCTCAAAATGGCCCCGGGCGTTTAGGAACCAAAAACCTACTAAAAATAGTAAGTTCCAGAAGATTGCTTTGTGTCATATGGAATAGGTGGGTGGTCATCGATATCCACCTGGATCAATTACTTAATTATTATTACTCTTAATTATTAGGATTTAGGAATCATGTAATAATTAACTTAACCAAGGATATGGGTATATTAATACCTAGAATGAAGTTGAAAAATGTTTAACCGTGATATATATCAATACATCTTATAAGGATAGGATTTAATTAAATGTCTATATTTTGAATTGAATTTAAGTATTTAAATTAATATGATAAATTCGTGAAATTTCCGTCGTATTTCAACAATACACAGATTTCACATTTGGGGTTTCACTTTTGGGAATTTAGTTAGATGAATTATTTTATGTCAATGTTATGTCATATATGTATTTGAATTAAATGAATGCTCAAATTATATGTGGTTATAAGTATTTATTTGCGCAAGATTATATTAAATTTTTACATATGTATTAGATACTTGAGATGAATTGCTAAGGTTAATATGCTTCTTACATAACTT
>SNQJ01S0022245.1:30256-77172 GCA_010110895.2 Picea sitchensis
ACCATGCAACATTAGGATCATCACCATGCTAATTCGACCTTGCCTTGGTATCATTAGTAGACCGACGCATTACCCTTGATTCCCTGAGTTAACTCCTCACTACTCTCTGTTCAGTGAGTTAACTGAAGACTAGTTGACTAGTTAACTCAACTAGGTGGTAGTTCACTCTTATAACTGCCTAAGAGACTAGACTAGGTGGCAGTTCACTCTCATAATTGTTGGTGTGTGTCCAAATCACTCTAGACCACCAATATGGTGCATTGGTTCTCCTCCAGTGCGCACTCATTGAGTTATACAGAGTATATCATGTGTAAATTATTCATTATTCACAATGGTTAATGAGAATTCTTTCATTCTTTCTCTCTTTCTTCTTTATTCTGAAAGTATCTCTGCAAATGTGTGTATTATTGTTTAGCTAGATCTATTAAGTGTAGGTTCAACACATTTACACCTGATAGATGAAAATTCAATAGTTTGTGGACCCCGTTTTGGGTAGTTTGGTGTATCAACTTCCTGGGGGCGTAACTTTGTCATATGATCTATGTTTGGGGCGCATGATAACTTGTTGGAAAGGTATCATCGAGGAGATTCATTTTGGGGGCTCAACTAGTTTGGAGGTGCTCAATCCCAGAAAAAAATTCATTTAGGCCCTCAAAATGGCCCCAAAAGTTTAGGAACCAAAAACCTGCTAAAAATAGTAAGTTGTCCGAAGATTGTTTTGTGCCAGTTGGAAAAAATGGTATCCATTGTGTTGAGTTCCCAGAGGAGAGGGGAAAGTGATTCCTGAATCTGAATCTTGGTGAGTTGCTTGCCTTTCTAGAGACGTTGCGCTACTTGGTTTTTGGAAGGTTGTCACGAACCTGTTGCTGGCGTGGTTGAATATGTTCAAACTGTTGCGCTACATGAGATGACTGTGTAGAATGAATATTTGTGATTTGTTGCAATCTTGTAAACCTGCTTCTATTGGATAGAAGGTCCTTGGATTGAGGTTTTAGTGGTTGCAGTGTCCTTTTGTTCGCACTTTGAAAAGATTGTGAAGAAGCTTAATTTTATAGTATGAGATACTACCTTGCAACACTATTTAGGTGGGACAGTAATTGGAACTACCTCTGGTATCCTGTAGAGATGACCCCCAGGGTAACAATGACACTACAAGGTCGAGACTCGTAGATAGCATAGAGTTTCCACATATATGGTTGGCCCAAGAGAACATCACAGGCATACAATGGGGAAACATCACATAATACGTCATCCTTGAAGGGTTGGATGACATATGACAATCGACATTGTTGGCTGACACGGAGATCACGTCCTTGGAGAAGCCACTCGATGTTGTATGGTTGTGGGTGTGGTGTTGTCGACAATCCCAATTGTTTGATGACCTCTGTTGAGATGATGTTCTTCTAGCTTCCACTATCAACAATAAAATGTAGTGGGGTCCCCTTCACCCACATTTGTGAATGAAAAAGCCACTCCCCCTCCTCAGGATCTGTTGGTTCTTTTGGTTGATTTTTTGTGATCAAGACAGTAGCAGTGGGGTCTGTGTCGATGATCTATCTTTTGCCAGTATTTTTCGAATCATATTTTGAATCAGGGTTCGTCTCCTTGTCTTTGATCTCGACCACTAATGATTTTTTGAGTGACATTCATCAGTGTTGTGCCAAGGGATCTTGTGGAAATCACACCACTTTCAAGTGTCTTTCTTCATTTTCCTGTGACTCTTCTTTTCCTATGGTTTGGATTGGTTTTTGGGAGGTTGTTTGTTAGGGCCATATTTATCATACTTTGGTTCTTATGGATTTTCAGACCCGAACTCCTGTTTGTTTTGGTACCCGAATTTATTCTATATTTTGACAGCATATCGATAGGCAGCTCCCAGCGATGAGATGTCCAAAAACTCCATTTCAGTTTGGATCTATTTGTGTAGAGTCCCACGGTATTTCAGAACCAAATTTCGCTCAGAATATTTGATACCCAGCTTGGTACGCAAGGTATGAAAGGTATTGGTGAACTCCAACACTGCTTGGCCCCTCTCTCGATGCAACATGGTTCATCTCATGTACTAGTCATCATAGTTACCAATAGGGTAATATTGTTCCTTGGCCGTATCCACAAAAAAATACCAAGTGGGATCGGCCCCATATATTCCAGACTCCTCTATGGAAATTTTCTCCCAATAAGTTTCCCACCTATGTTTGACATGGGGGAGAGCCTTAAGGAGTGTGAAGGTGATAAATTTTCCCTATCAAAAAAATTGTGAACAGAGTAATAACCTTCTATTATATTTAACCATTTTTCCAAGGAATTTGCATCTATCTATCCTTAAAATATGGGAATATAAAAATTAAATTGTACCTTGAAATGTGAGGTCCCTCCAAAGCGGTTGCCCAATGAAGACATTCTAGTTTTTATCGGCAAGCGTTGAATGATGTGGGAAAAATTCTCCATCATTTTGTCCCTCTGTCACGTGAGAGATTGCTCAAGCAACAGATTAATAGAATCGTATGATATGTCGGTTTTTTTTTCTTCCGCAATGGAGGGTTTGTTGGGTGCATGAGAGTTATTGTCCTCAAAAGAGACAATCTTGAGACCCAACTTTTTGTACTCATACCTCATCGGGGACATGCACTGGAAAAAACGATCAAGAGCATCCTGCTATGATACCACTGATCTGGATTATTTTCGGCACAAAATGAGAGCGAAGATATAATAAACAAATGTACAGAGATATCTCATATATCTAATAATATATCAAAAATATATCATATATGAAACCATAAACACAGAGATACAGTAATACACAATTTCTATTAATGAGCAACATGTACAAAACTGTAGAAATAAAGAGTGAAAGACTCGCTAGAATGGTGGCATCTTATCTCTAAGAAAATATGTGACAGATACTCACATTTGCAAGAAGATGATTACAATGATTCTCTAAAGGCCTTTTTAACATAAGAAAATCCAAAACCCTAACCCTAGAAGATGAAAAGCCAACAGTTTTGTGGACCCCGTTTTGGGTACTTTGGTGTATCAACTTCCTGGGGGTGTAACTTTGGAATACGATCTATGTTTGGGGTGCACGATATCTCGTTGGAAATGTATCATCGAGGAGATTCGTTTTGGGGGTTCAAATAGAGTTGGGGTGCTCGATCCCAATATAAATTCATTTAGGCCCTCAAAATGGCCCCGGACGTTTAGGAACCAAAAACCTACTAAAAATAGTAAGTTTCCAAAAGATTGTTTTGTGTCATATGGAATAGGTGGGTGGTCATCGATATCCACCTAGATCAATTACTTAATTATTATTACTCTTAATTATTAGGATTTAGGAATCATGTAATAATTAACTTAACCAAGGATATGGGTATATTAATACCTAGAATGAAGTTGAAAAATGTTTAAACGTAATTTATATCAATACATCTTATAAGGATGGGATTTAATTAAATGTCTATATTTTGAATTGAATTTAAGTATTTAAATTAATATGATAAATTTGTGAAATTTCCGTCGTATTTCAACAATACACGGATTTCACATTTGGGGTTTCACTTTTGGGAATTTAGTTAGACGAATTATTTTATGTCAATGTTACGTCATATATGTATTTGAATTAAATGAATGCTCAAATTATATGTGGTTATAAGTATTTATTTGCGCAAGATTATATTAAATTTTTACATATGTATTAGATACTTGAGATGAATTGCTAAGGTTAATATGCTTCTTACATAACTTGAGTAGAGTTGACATGTGTTGTATTTATCTCCTTGCATTGAAAAGAGTTTGATGTTCTTACGAATACATTTTTCCAACTTTGTAAATTTAAATTATGTTGCTACATGCTTAATTTATGAAGCGGTGTCCACTTTTTTTTAGTAACTAAGAGTGATGTTACAGAATGGATGTTCTTGGATACTGGAAAATTATTCATCTAGAAGATGGAATGAAGTCCTCAATGTTCAGGAGATCTCGTAGGGGAAAAGGAACCTTGTATTCTAAGATAGCCTCGTGTTCCTAAGTGAAAATCTTGCAAGATATGCAAGATCCTTACCCTTGAAGAAGTAAGGATACAATGATTGGTCTTGGAGCGGATTATATGCTCTTGAAGGATGGGCGAACCTTAGAAGATTTCCTTGAAAAACTAAGTCCAAGATCAAACTTTTAACCTAGAGAGATTCCATGTTTTAATATTGAAGAAATAGAAGCCAATGAATTTTTCATGGCAATTAGATCTCAATCGTACGAAGAAAAGGGTGATATCATCATAAGACTTCGAGTTTTTAAGTCGAGGAGATGTCGATGACAATGGGGGTTGTAGGTATTATATCCATTGGAGGGATCTCCTCATCCATTGGATATAATAGGATCCACATTGACGAAGAAATCCCTGGGGGAATGGGAGTCATTAATTTTGCGAAGGTCGGACCCAAGGATCTGGATTGTTGATCTATTGGGAGTGACCTTGGCAAGCTCTAGACCGTTGATACCAAATGCATCTCCATCATAATATAGGAGGATGGAGAAATTGGATGAAGCTCAAGGAGAACCAACGACAATGAGATAGGTTTCGACGATGATAAAGGATAAGTGGGAAACGAGAGTTGTCAATCAATATAGAGGCGAGAGTTGATATTCACCATAGATTACCTTAGGTATTAGTTAAGTGGAAAAAATGGGGCAATGACGTCAAATTCCAGCATGGTAGCTAGTGTGTCATCTGGTTTGACACATGTCAACAATTGATTGGTTGATGGGACGACAACGAGCCCAGTTGGGTAAAATATCCGTTAGGTTTTTTCTTTAAGTCATAGCCATCGGATCTATAGGCCAAGAAATATGGACCGTTGATATTGGTCACATCGTCGTCGGAAGTAGATGATTGGTAAGTGAGTGAAGGCCCATAGTGTTGACGATGAAAGAGGAATTCGTCGACAAAGAGGATAGGTGGAAGCACCTAGTTAGGTAATCCCTAGTACCCTATAATGACGTGTATAACCATGTAAATCCACGCATTAAGACGTGGGTGGATCCACGTGTCATGTGGGTGTCATTCCACGTGGTTAGGGTATATTGGATATATTCAACATCGGTTATCATGAGTCCTAATGCCACATGTCATGCCAGGTGGCAAGATGTAGGAGTACCACATATCATGATAGGTGGTAGGCGATGACAAGGCCACGTGTCAACCCACAATTTGTAGAAGGGTCAATTGTGAACCCTATCAAGTTTCAACCCTTGGACAATGTGATAATCTTATCCATCAGAACTAGAAACCGATAAATCTCAACCGTTTTTTGGTGGAGTGTGGATGAAGGTATAGAGAGAGGCTAGAGAAAGGTTGTCGACTACCACGGGTAAACCAAGAAGGAACTAATGTCATTGATTCCATTGGAGGTGATATCAGTGAGATCTGGGTCATCAATTTCATTCGCATCATTGTCAGAGCATAGATGACTGATGATTTGAGTGATGGTCTAGAGATAAGTGCCGACAATGAAAAGGGGGCTTAAGGATGGAACAATATCCATTGATTGGAGAATAATTGTGGCATGACGACATTCGTCGATCCATCGTAGGTCACACATAACCACGTAAGGAGTGTTTAACGAATGGGCATTAATCATCGTGCGTGATGGAGGTTCCAACAATATCTAATTCATTAATCATCAGATCCTGAGAGACATCAAATTTGTGGCAGTTCTGAAAGGAGGGATCATTGTGGATGGCACAAATGGATGAGAAAATTTTGGAAGCTAGAAATTTTGATCTAAGACTCTAATTTGAGCATAATTAATGTCGTTGGAAATCTCTTGACAAGCAAAATATGATGGTGCCCTCAAGAAGAGGTTTTGAGATGATTAAGGAAAGGTGAAATTTTAACACCCCATAAGCCTAATTAAGGTTTAGTGGGTTGGGTGTATTACAAAGTGGTATCAAAGGAGAGTTCAAACACTAGGCTTGGATGGGCCAGAGATCAGTCACAATACTGTTATATCAAGGCCAAGATGAGCATGTTAGAAAAAAAATCTATGTGTTAAAAAAAAATATATTATATGAAAAATTTCCTTGAGAAGGAGGATTGCAAACTGAGATTTTGTTTCAAAAATTCTTGCAACAGAAAATTTGCATGATGATATGCAACATAAAAATTATGTTGTTTCCTTGGTAAGAATGATAAATACTCCTACAAGAGTGGGAATATGTTGACATACGTTTATAGAAAGACCTGAATGTGAATGGTAGAAGTGGTAGAATTATATTATAGAGCTACATGATTTCAAAGAATGGATGAGCTGAGTTGTTTTATTCAAGAGTAATGTTGTCTATCTGCTTAGATAGACAGATCTTATTACATTTTTTTTGGTTTTTTCTAAAAGGGATAAGATCCTTATGTAAAATTCCTTGTGGTAAAAGGAATTTGGTATGGATTGATAGAGTCCTTGGCAATATTACTTACTGCTTAAATAAAATACTAAACCATGTATGTCAAATTCTTCATGATCGGAGGACTGATGGAAAATTGTAAGGTCGGTTACTTGACCTATAATGAATGAAACTTATTTTTTAAATTACCTAGTTAAGAAAATAAAAAGGATCTCTTTGAACTATGATAGTCCTCATAAAAGAGGTGAAATGACATGGAAATACAAACCAGTTTATGAGCTCATGGTTGTACAAAAATGTGTACATTTCTATTGACTTGAGTACGTGTTTATGCATGAAAATGTAAGATGTGGATATGTTGTAAGGCATATGGTAATGAGTAATCATGCATGTAACATGAAAATAGACATGTTATTACTTGTGGTGGTTTGTAGAGTATGATCTGTTGATGGACCATTTTGGTCAAAAAGGACCTGATACTAATAGGAATGTTAACAGCCTAAATAAAATTTTGATGAATGGTATTGCATATAACCTTACGAGGATTAGGTAGAATGACCAATGAAAATTTGATATAGAGTTTGGTAAGGAAGTTCTTAGGAATTTCCAAAAGACTAATGGATCATATTGACATCCAACGGTGGATGATATCCATATAGGTATGGCTTAGTATGCTCATGAGATAGTGAGAGGAAATATGGGAGAGGTTTCCCTTGGTAGAGATCTGTTGACCAAGAATAGTTTAATATAGGAAGATAAACTAGAATTGTTATCTTGCTACCTTGGGTAATGTTGTAATTACCTAGTCTGTAGTTTCGAATTGTAAATCCCTTTGTATCATAAGGCGCATGAGTGGTTTCTTGTTGGTTGTTTCTATGAAAAGAAGGAAGAATAATTATGAGTATCCATATGGACTTGTATGAATGGTTGTAATATCTCGGGGAGGAATGATATGGAAGTTTTATATGTCAATTTGTTTGAATGACATGGAAAAAGGTGCAAGAAGTGAACTTGCATGTTGAATATCTATGTATGTATGTATTTGCTTTATTTTCTTGAGTGCATGGATTGAATGCATTTTAGGGTTGTCTAGTATGAACGAAGATATAATTTGTCTATGAGACTATTCATGTGGATGATTGTAAGTCCTCGTCAAAGAAGGTTGATATTAAATCAAATAAATGAATAGGAGTGATATAGAAATGTGAAAGTGATGCACATGTATGATGTATGAGTATATGTCTGTTAAAATCATGGTATGATTGCCTGATCAAGTAGAATGTGAGGAAATATGTGTACTTTATAGATCTGATTAAGGCCATGGATGCATGGTTGACCCTATCTAGAAGGGTTTGAACTGTCTGGTTAAATTAATAGCTTGAGGAAGGTGTACTTCACCCCTCATGAAAAGATAGTGTAAAATGTTGAAAAGAACAAGGAGAAAGGATGTCTTGTTGTTATGAATAGAAGGAAACATGATTGTGTCTTTGGGAATTTCACGTAAAGGATTGTGAACAAATCACGAGTGAAATAATTTACATAAATATGCATATGAAAATTGTAAAGTGTGTCTATGGTAGACACACAGTATGCTAATGCATGTGGTTAAGTGCATGGAAACGCGGTTCGAAAGAAGATCTATGACATAAAGATACATATTTGAATATATATTCAAAATGCATAATAAGGATGGATGATTATATTTCTTATGGAATATTGGGTAAAATTATAAAATAATGAAGTTGAGACTCACCCAGGGTTCAGATTATTTTAGAAAGTGATGGATTTGCAGAGTTGCATGTTGAAGAAGTTCCATGTGGAGAAATGGTTTTAATATTTTGTCGAGGAGACAGAGCCATAATCTTAATGATTGTTGAAAATTAGGCAGTGGGATGCAAAGCCTATTTATATAATAACCCTAGATTAAATATTAAAAATATAATGCATGTGTGGGAGATTTGCAAAGAAATGTTGACCAATATGATTTCTAATTGGTGAATATGCAAAATGCATTGGTTCATAATTAAGTTATGGTCTAGTTGTGTTGTTGTTGTATGTTGATGTACCTAGTAAAGTTTAAGATGAACATGACCAAGACTGCTCAAGGATTAGAGAGGGAAGGTCCCAAAGGGGATAGATTGCTTGAGCAAAGGAGGAGGAAAGAAGGAACACTTTCCTCACTTTGAAAAAGATGATTTTCTTAACAGATTTATAAACCTTAAAAGGAATAGCTATGGGAAAAGAGGGGGAAAAGTAGAGCTAGTAAAAGAAAAAATAAATTAATAAACATGTTTGAATGAATAAAATTGTTTAATCCATGTTATGAAAAGGCAGAGAGGCCTTGAAAATAATTCAGCTGGATCAAAAAATTTAGACTATGTAGAAGGAGTTGGAAAAAGGGAATATTCCCTTAACTCCTTTCTTATTGCTTATTTTGTTTCTTTGGAATGAGAAAACTGAAGTGCTAGTCATGTGTGGAGTATTCCAACATGAGAATGTTTATGGTTGTAGGACACCAAGACAGCTGGAATATTTTGTGATTTCACTAGTGAGCACATTGAGGATAATGTGATAAAGTGCATATAGATATGCTATAAAATACTTGAAAATGTTCTGTTGATTTGAATGTTATGTTACATGCATTTTATTTCACATAAAAGCTGATATAATTTTGAATGTGAAGTTGTATGTTATGTCCAGGAAAAGAATTAGATTTTTTGGGGAAGGACAATTGCTAATGATGGATAACCTCGGGTAGAGGAAAAATGAAAGAAGGTTGTTAATAAATAGAATTGTTGGAGGGACTTTGGGGAGTTCCCATGAAGCACAACTGATGAGGAAACTTAAGAAATGGTGTTACTAGAAAGAATAGGAATAAAAGTGTTCATGCCTATATGGCATAAGGTATGAAGGGGTTGGTAAGAATCCTTTCTAAAATATTTTATTATTTTAATGATATGCATATGATTTTTACTGGTTGTTGTATGTTATCGATACCCGAGAAAGGTATGATTCAGGAAACAAGATAGGCTAAAAGACGGAGGTATGAACCTCTGGTAGCCAAGGATGAATGAAATCCTAGCAAATAAAATTCATGAACAATTGTGTCATGAATGCATTGACCAATCAAGAATGATTGGGAACAAAAGTTCTCATAAGTAGCATGTTGATTGAGCACATTGAGGAAATGCATGTTTTCCCGAGAGGGAAAATATTGGAGTACCTAATATGGAAGAAGGACCTTCCAATATTTTATCAAAATTCTAGCAATCGTGAAGAGAGGTTTTGGGTGGCCATGAATATTGGCACCGTGATTACCAACAAGGAAGGAATGCATGGCTGCATTTCTGTAAAATTTTAGTTTCATGTATGTGTGATGATCTAAGGATATGATCAGCTTGAGGCAGGAGACATACTCCTACTATAATAATTAATGTGAATAAATAAACCACGAGGTGAGAGGTTGGTTGAGTCCCAATACACCATGGAAAAGTGTTTGACATGGAGTGTGGTAATTTGAAATCAATGCAAGGATGCATTGTGTATAAATGTGGTCATAGATAATTGGCACATTAGTAAGTTGCATGAGATGATTAATTACATATCAAAAATATTTATAGGTTGGAACAAATCATGTGTGAAGAATGAAAATTCCTTTTACTTTCTATCATTGAATATACAAATGTGATCCAATTATTAGTATGCAAAATTTTAAGAATTTGTTGTGAACCATTGTAAATGTGTAATGAAAATGCAATGTTCATAAGAAACTAACAATTTGTTTGGTTGTGTGATTATTGAAATTGCAGGAAAGATGGTCTTGGATATGGTAGTGTTGTAATCCCATAATGAATACCAATGCCTATTGGTTGTAAAAAGAGCCAAACTTCCCAAGGAAAGAAGTCGTGGATTTATGGAATCTGGTTCCTACATGGAATAGTTCTGAAAATGAGAATGTGAAATTTGAAATCTATGGGTAACTTATTTGAAAAGTTGATTAAACTAATGATAACATCTCACAAATTATTGTATGCATGTGATACATGCAATATGAAAGGTTTTCCCTGGAGGGACAAATGATGGTTGTCAAGCTGGGAAAGAATGAAAATGGATATTGTTGTGATATGATAACCCTATGATATGTCATTATCACCATAGAGAATGCCATGTTGTGGCAAAATAGGCCAGATAGACGCTTCGACAGAGCAATATAGAGGGATGCCTTGGCTGTAAAACTCGATGAAGTTTTGGAAACTCTTATTATTCTATAAATCCTTGTCATGCAAGATGGATCACCCGAGGGACTATATAACATAGAATGGGATGCCTAAGCTTGAGCCTGGAGGGTGAGTGACCACAAGGAAGAGGATACTTTGATAACTCTTGTAATCTGTTGATTTGGGATCATGAGCACGATGGGTATGTTAAAGAAAATAGTGAACCAAGTTAATGAGATGGTCATATGGATGCAGATCCATGAAATACATGAATAAGAATTGTGCTAATACATAAATTTTCCTATTGAATTATGAACAAAAATAAGATGTATTTGTGTAAAATTAGGATTAACATGATTGTTGTTTGAAATTATTGTAGGCATGTGCTAAATGCCAAGAGTCTGGGAAAGGACTAGACCTAGGAGAGGAACAACATTGTCGAATCAATTGAAAGATGAAGGCATGGCAGGTGTTGTTGAGATGCAAAGAACACCAAGGAAGATGTTCCATTAAGGGGGAGGGGATTGTAATACCCCTATTTACCCCATCTTGTAATTAATCGTGATTGATGATTTCCATGCAATGGCATATAATCATTTTAAATGTATTATTGTTTGATTGAAAATGCCAATAGAAAATTGTGGGGTGAAGCCTTGAAAGTACTATCCATGATACCACGAGAGGGATTAGTGAGGGGGGTAGGAAAGGTGATTATGTGTAAATACCCCAAGCCACCTTGATGAATGATGTGGAGGAAATAGTGTAGTTTACAACTGAAGAAAATCAGTTAAGGAGGTATGATTTGTACTTGGACAACCAAACACCCCAATGGATACAAGTATGGGAGATATAGTTCGAATAGCTAAAGCTATCAGCCGAAGGTACCACAGAGTACCATCACATTATTTTCTTGTTAGACCCAAGTTCCTTCTAACAGAAGAAAACAAGGGGATAGGTTGAGAAACTCCCCATGTAATTACATGTAGGGGACACATGAATGGGAATCTGAGAAGAAATTGTGTGCAAAAGAAGTGGCATGCAGAGGTGGAGAATGCAGGAATGTGTGTAGAATAGAGAAGGAGAGAGTGGTTTTGGATGAGGAAGAACTAGAGGGGGAGTTCTGAGCCAGAGCAGAAAAGACCCAAATCCCAGAATATAGAAAAAGAGGGACACAGGATTGATGATGTTGGAAGGAAACCAACACTGGAAGGAGAGGGTTTTAAGGGATAGGTTTATTGTGAAGGGGGTCTTGTATGCAAAGGTAAACTAGCAGGAAGGGAATCTGAAAAACCCCATGGATATCATGAGCTCAGTAGGAAAGAAGGGAGACTTCTGCTACTTCCAAAAGAGTGGAGGAGAGTAACCTCCTGAGCTATTTCCTTGACTTGATGAGTCAACAGTGAGAGAGATACCATGGTGGTAACATGGCTTGGAATGGGGGTGGCATGTTGTTGAAGTTACTGAGCGAGCAGATCCTACGATTGGGAGGAAAGGCATATACCCATAGTTAGTTGTTCAGTCACTAATTGTAAAAGATAAGTATCTTTATACCCTATATAATTGAACCAAAATGTATGGTTGGATGCATGTATGTGTATTCATGGGTGAGTATGCTTTTTTGAAATATAGACCGATTTTTTTCACTCCAAGTCTATGTACTTGAGTAATTATGGAATTGTATGAATGGTTTTCCCTGTGTCACCACTCGTGAATGGATGCGCTTGGATAAAGGAAAATTATTCATATGGAAGATGGCATGAATGCCTCAGTGTTCAAGATACCGCACAAGGGAAAAGGAACCATGTATTATGCGAGAACATCATGTTCCTCATGGGAAATCTTACAAGATATGTAATATCCTTACCATTGAAGAAGTAAGGATACCATGGTTGGTCTTGGAGTGACTTATACGCTCTCAAGGAACAGTCAAACCTTATAATATTTCCTTAAATGACTAAGTCCAATATTGGATTGTTAACCTAGACTAATTCCATGTTTTAAGACTGAATAAATTGCGTCCATTGAATTCGGCATGGAGATTAGATATCAGTAGTACGAAGAAAAGGGTGATATCATAAGAAGACTTTAAGTTGTGAAGTTGAGGAGGTGTTGACGATGATGGGGGATGTAGGCCTTAGATCTATTAGAGGGCTCTTATTAGTCATTGGATTTGCTAGGATCCACATTGATGAAGAAATCCCTAAGGGCATGGGATTCGTTGATCTTGAAAATGTCTAACCAGAGAATATGGATTGTTGATATGTCGAGAGTGACCTTGGAAAGTTATAGACCATTGATACCAAATGCATCGTCTTCAAAATATAGGAGGATGGAAAAATTGGATGATGCTCCAAGAGCTCTAACGACAATGAGAGAGGTATTGAAGACAATAAAGGATAAGTGGGAAATGAGAGTCGTCAATCAGTACAGAGGCAAGATTTGATCTCCGCAGTATATTACATTAGGTATTAGTTAAGTGAAAAAAGGGAGCAATGATGTCATATTCCAACATGGAAGTTAACGTGCCCTATGGGATGACGCAGGTCGACAATTTGTTGGTCGACGGGATGAGAGCGAGCCAAGTTGGGTTAAATAACCCTTAGGCCTTCGCCTTAAATCCTAGTCGTCATATATACAGGCTAGGAAATGAACGTTGATATTGGTTGCATCGTTGTTGGGAGTAGACAATTGGTAAGTGAGTGAAGGCCCATAGTGTCGACAACGAAAAAGGAATTTTTTGAAAAATAGGATAGGTGAAAGCATCTGGTTAGGTAATCCCTTGTACCCTATAATAATGTGTATAACCACGTCAAACCACGTGTCAAGATGTGGGTGGATCCACATGTCATGTGAGTTTCATTCCACATGGGGGTTAGGGTGAATTGGAGATTTACAACATCAGTCAACATGAGTCTTAATGCCACATGTCATGCTAGGTGGCAGGATGTGGGAGTACCACATGTCATGATAGGTGGCAGGTGGTGACATGGCCACATGTCAGCCCACGATTTGTAGAAGGTCCAGGTGTGAACCCTATCGAGTTTCAACCCTTGGATGATGCGATAATATTAGTTGTCATATATAGAAAATGAGAAATATCAAACATTCATCTTTGGAGCGTGGATGAAGGTCTGAACAGAGGCTAGATAAAGTTTTCCAATGACGATGGGGTACCCTAAGAAGGAATGAATTTTGTTTATTCCTTTGTAGGTGATCTCAGTGACATTTTCGTCGCCAATGCTAGTGACATATTTATCATAGTGTAGAAAATTGGTGATTCGCATGATGGGACAAATGTAAGTGTTGATGATGAAAAGGGGGCTTGAGGATGGAATGGCAATCATTGATTGACAAAGGAGCTTGGTATGATGATAGTCGTCGATTTGTCGTAGGTCCCACATAACCAAGTAAGGAGGGGTTAAGGAATTGGTATTAATCATCGTGGAAGATGGAGGTGTCGATGAGATCTAAGTCGTTAATCATTGAATCTGAGAGTCATCATATATGTGGCAGTTTTGAAAGGAGGGTCATCGTCGAAACTTTGGTTGGGGTGTTGATAAATCCATGGGAGGATAACCCCAATGACAATGAAGTTTGACCCAAGTGATCGGGGTTGTTTGTCTAGAGGCTCAATGAGCCAGGTGGCAGGTGCCACATTAGTGTCATGCGACAGGTAACAAATGGTTGGGAGCCACATGGATTCCATGTGTCAGTGAGGTGTCCTTTTCGCCAATTAAGGATTGGGAAACTTTGGAAGGCCATAAATTTTGATCTAGGACTAAGATCTAAGAAACATTACTGTCATTGGAACTCTATTGATGAGAAAAAGATGATGGTTCCCTCGAGAAGCGGTTTTGAGATTATTAAGGAAAGGTGAAATTTTAACACCCCATCATCCTAAGTAAGGTTTATGGGGTTGGGTGTCTTACAACAACCAAGTGGAAATTTAAGCAACAGAATAAGTGGGAGTCTGGGTTTGAAAATATACAACAACAAAATCATGGTAAAGGTATCCCTAGCTCACAAAACAAGGGATGGAGAAGGGAATTCCAACCTCAAGACAACCAATCTAAGCCATAGGTAATGAAGGGTAACATGAATTTGAAAACATATACCAAAGAGTGGTGTGATTTCCATAAGATCCCCTAGCATAATATGGATGAATTCTTCTTAAAACAATCATTGTTGGTTGAGATTAAATAAAAGATCTAGACTATGAATCAAACTCTAATTCAGAATAGGATAAAGGAAATTGGGTCTTCAATGTAAAACCTAGTACAACCATTGCAACCAAAACAATCCAACTAGATGGTTCATAGGAGCTTAAGGAAGTGGAATGCCCCTTCCATTCACAAATGTGGTTGAAGGGGACCCCACTACATTTCATTGTTGAAAGAGGGATCCAAAAGAACCTAATATCAATCGAGTTCATAAGGATATTGAATTTTTCAATGATACCACACCCCAAATCATAAATCATAGGTTGGTTGAGCCAAGAATGAGACCTCGACGTCAGCCATTAGTGTCACATGTCTTGCGGCATCAATCCATTCATAGATGAGGTACTGTGTGATGTTTCCCCACTAAAATATTTGTGATGTTCTTTTAGGAAAACATTTAATGTGTAAATGTCATGTTTTTTATTAGTCTTGACCCCATAGTGTCATTATTTCTTTAGGAGGTTATCCCTACAAGGTACTAGAGGTAGTTCTAGTTGCTACAATTTCAATGATCTTAGAAAAATAGTGTTGAAAAGTAATATCTCACAATGCAAAGTTTGTCCTCTTCATGGTTCGGAATAAAGGTGAACAAAAGGTTACTGCAACCACAAGAGCTTCAGCACAAGGTCTCTCTACATAGAAAAATTATGTGGACAAGATTGTATAGATACCTCTTCACTTCACCTGTAGGGTTTCCTCTATAGTGTTAGGTAAAAGAAACCATTGATTTAATACTTGGTGCCCCCTTACCCAATGGTCCAATATATAGATGCTCCCTTCTATAAAATGAGGAAATAAAGCATCAAATCCATGACCTCATCCAAAAGAGCCACATTCAACCAACATCCTCACCTTGTGGGAGCCCAATTGTGTTGGTGCATAAGGAGTATGGGACATGGTGGCTCTTTATTGATTATAGAGCCTTGAAAAAAATCGCTATCAAGAAAAAATACATGATACCATGAATTGACAATATTCTTGATCAACTTAAGGTTTCCAAATTATTTAGTAATATTGATCTAAATTTAGGTTATCATTGGGTTCCTATATAACAAACTAATATATGGAAGAGAACCTTCAAATATAAATAGGGACACTTTGAGTGTTTGGTCATGCCTTTTGGCTTGACTAATTCTCTAGTGACATTAATGAGGATGATGGATGATATCTTGTGGCCATTCACAAAMTCTTGTTTGGTCRTCTATTTGGATGACATCYTCATATTTAGYAAGACCTAGGAAAATCACTTGTATCACATTCAGCATGTCTTGAGCACCCTATGGAAACACACGTTATATTCCAATCTAGAGAAATGACCATTCTTCATGCAGAGAATACAATAGTAAGGATACATCATGGATGAACATGGGGTGCATGTGGACCCAGCAAAGATCGAATTCATCAGTGATTAGCCAACCCCAATGACTTTGACAAAGATCTGCATTTTCTTGTGCCTCATCAACTTCTACCATAGGTTCTTTTTGGTGTTTTCTCATATTGCTTGGTCCTTAAGTCAAGTGACCAAGGGGGGAGATAAAGCTAAGTTTTACTATTCTAAATAACAACATAAATCATTCTAGGATCTGAAACATGACCTTTTTTCTACACCAAGGCTCACATCACTAGACTTGCAATAGCCATTTGAGATTGAGATAGATTCCTATGACTATGATATCGGTGTCTTCCTAACTTAGCAAGGACAACTAGTATCCTATCATAGTGAAATACTACCTAGTGTTATTCATAGATATCCCACCTATGACAAGGATATGTACTCCATTGTATAGACATGTTGATGGTGGAAGCATTATACTATGGGAAATGAAATGATCATCCACACTAATCACAAGCCTCTACAATTCATGTATACACAAGGAAAGATACATATTTACCACCATCATAAATGGTCCACATACCTTTATGAATTCCACTTGCACATTAAGTACAAGAAGGTTAGCACCAACCATGTTGCAGAATGCCTCAATCGACCCATGGTTGTGGTACTCGCCACAATTATTAACTCTTGTTGGAACGATATGTCTGGGTAGCCATAATTATACAATAGTGACTCTCACTTTGTTGCTACTTATCAAACAATAAGTCTTGGAAAACAAGTTCCATACTTCCACCGCCAGGATGCACTCTTATGTTATCTAGGCCATATTTGTGTCCCTTAAAGAGTGAATATAAATATAATTTGGGAGGAACATTACAACATGGTTTTGGGGAACTTTGATGTGGATAAGACAGTTGTTTAGAATAATTTCTATTGGACAAAGCTCCGACAAAAATTCATCCAATATATCAGGTCATGCACTATCTATGCCATCAGTAATTCCTTCATCAAGAAGCAAGAGTTGTGAACTCCTCTACCTACCCCATACAATCCTTGGGAGTCTATCTCCATGAATTACATATCATGTTCTGGCTCCACCAAACCTGGGAATGATTTTTTTTTGTGGTTGTCGATTGGCTTTCTAATATGGCCACTCTGACACCATGTAAAAATAGTATCACAACCAAGCCTGCTGATAAGATATTCTTTGATTAGGTTTTGGTTCATTTCAGGTTACGATAGACCATTATTTTAGATAGGGACAACAGGTCCTCAATACTTTCTGACCCAGCCTATGGTCTCTGATGAACACCAAGTTGACTAAATCATCTCCATTTCATCCACAAACATATGGAAAAATGGAAGTAGTCAACAACATGATTGTTCATATCATGTGCATGTACAACTCCAATCATCCACATACATGGGATGAGAGTTGTCCATATGTTCAGTATAGCTATAATAGACCACTCCAAAACTCCATTGGTCGTAGTCATTTTCAGGTGTGCTTGGGGTTCCAACCATTGGAAACCATTGATGTAGCTCTACTCATTCCAATTTCCCTAATAGAGTCCTCCCACTCTTATACCAAGGGGAAAAAAGTATCCAAAATTATTGAACAAATACAACACCTCCAACAAAAAGTTCATGATATCTTGGAGAATGCCAATGCCATGTATAAGTAACAACATGACCAACATCATGTTCCTCACAAGTTTTAGTTTAGAGACAAGGTGTGGTTGCATTTGCGAAAATAATGCCTCACAGTCCCCCACAATAAGCTCAAAAAAATCTAATGTGGGCCTTACACCATCATAAATGTTGTGGGTGAAAATGCTTTCAAATTGAGTATTCCTCCTTTCCTTGGCTTACACCCCAGTATTTAATGTAGAGATACTTTGACCATATTTCCCACCTTTTTTTGACACCTCGGAAGTGGTAGAGCCATTGACCCCTAAAAAACTCAATCTGATCTACATTGTGCAAGATCTAGTGTATTAGATCTTGGAAACCAGGATGAAGGTCACTCGTCAATAGAACATACAACGTTATTAGGTTCTCAAAGAAAGATGATGCAGCCCCCCTACTCCCCCATAGGGCTGTGCAATCTCTTGGTCTTGGATCCTTCGATTCTCGAGTTGAAAGACTCTATGGAACCTTAAAGGTCCCCTTTTGTATCTAGACACAGGCGCCCTCGGCTTCTTGGTGCAAGTCAGAGAGCAACCCACGACCTTACCCCTTATGCTATGTGCAAAAAATCAGAGTGTGGGGATATGACCATGTGAGGGGCTATGACCTGGGGCTATGAGTTCGGGCTATGACCATGTGATTGTGGGCACGGTCACAAGTAGACTAGAGTTAATCCACCCTTGGGCCCGAAATGCTTCTCCAACCTACACGTGTCCTCTAGACGAAACCACGGTTCAAATTGTGGCCCGCCTTCGATTCCTTAACCTCCTCGCAACTTCTGTCCCTACAATGACACATGATCTTCGATCTCATGATATTGACGATAATTTCCAAATCGACATTCATATATGTTCCCTCCTTATCTACAGAATATATCAGCTCTCCCTAAATCAACGGTCAAGGTTATCTTTGCAATTCTAGATTCCGGGAGTTTGAAATCTCAAACTCAACTTCCTTTCGTGCTCCAACCTTCCAGAACTGGTGATCTACTGACACCTGTCCCGTAATCAATGTTCCTTCCTTCACCTAGGTGTTTGATCTTTCAAACTAGATCAGCATTCCAATGGCCCCTTCTCGATCAACGGTCGATATTTCCTCCAAGCTTCAAACTTCTGAGATCTCAAATCTCGAACCCTTTTCCTTCTCCTCAAATATGCAAAATCCTGCCACATTTCCTCTTAGATCGGACGGCCTAGGATTTCTTCCGGTCTTTACCTGAAATTATCAGGTCTTCACCACATGTACCTTCTGGATTTGACAGTCCAGAATCTCCTTTCATGAATCGGGATTTCACAACTTGCGACTTCTAAGTCACAATTTCCTTCACATCCCCGACTTCTAAAATTTTGATATTTCAGGACGCTCCAAATATGACGACTCGCGCTCCTCTGGATCTAATGGTCCAGATCTCATCAGGATTTTGCGTATTTTGAAGTCAAAATAATCTTCACCTCCATTCTCCTGATATCTGAAATGATTAAATTCTCCCTGGAAAATCAACGGTCCAAATCTCTCCTCAATCAACTACTGGGATCTTTTCACGATTTCGCATTTCAGGAGTTTCACAAATTTTCTCTTTGACTTATTTGAGTCACGAGTCAGCGAAATGTTTATCGTTCGCCATGTGTCCCTTCCGATGGACGGTTATGATGATGTCGGGA
The DNA here is from genome assembly GCA_010110895.2 of Picea sitchensis. Taxonomy (NCBI): domain Eukaryota; kingdom Viridiplantae; phylum Streptophyta; class Pinopsida; order Pinales; family Pinaceae; genus Picea; species Picea sitchensis. The sequence continues at coordinate 49,773 of SNQJ01S0022245.1, forward strand.
TTTCGCAACTTTGCAAAACCCTCTCTCCTATGCAACTCCAAAGAGTTAAAACTCATGCACGTTCCTTTGGATCCAACAGTTTTCGATCCATGCACTCAAATCTTATGGCTGAGATATGATTCCCCTGTGCTCATTCCTCCTATACCTGAACATAGATATAACAATCCATGTTCTTCTCCACAATCGATCAGTGGGTTACTATTGCTCCTCCTCCTAAGCTTCTGATATCTCTCCGCCTAGAAGATATATCTGTTTTCAAAGGTTCCCAACCTTTGTTCTCCCGACGAATCTGCCTCTGGGATTTCATCAACACTCATGAAAAGTGTTATCTCTTCTGATATTCTATCCTTAAAAGGATTTTGATCTCCCATGCACACCTTGTGTCCTTAGGATTTCGAATAACTCAATTCGAAGGATTTTCTTGAAAAGAAAATGCTTCTCGCCCACCTGGAGTTCTTCTGCGCTGGTCCTTCGAAGCTTGTTCGCTTCTTGACATTGTGCACACCTTCAACCTGGTATGAGTTTCTCTATTTCTCTCTCTGAACTTCTCTAAGTCAATCCAAGGCTCAGTCAATGCACTCCTTGCATTTGATATGCACACCTTGCATACAAGTATCAGAAGAGAAATGATTGAAACTCAATCAGCTTCATCACGAACTCATACAGTTAATCTCTTGAACAATCATACATGAACGAGCTAACTAAATCATACACACATAAATCAACATTCATTCACTCACACATAAGATGAACACAGTCCAAGGATTTGAGACAATTTATGTTTGTTCCATTCATTCATAAAAAACAAAATACATAGTGTTTATGCTACTCTACTCTTTTCTACTGATCTCTCTATCTTGTCTATCCATTATGATCGGTTACAATGAAACAATGAAAAACTATCTAAGGACCGCTCCACGAGCTCTCTCGTCCTATTCTGAAATCTATCATTTCAAATTAAAATCTATTACCTACTCTGTCCTATTACAATAACTACTAGTTATTGCCAGATAGAGTCAACACTCCATATCTCTAGTTTCTTACAGTCCTTCCAGACTTTACAAACAAGTTACATTTTTAAAATTTTGTTACAAAATTATCTTAGCAACTGATTAAATTCTAAGTTAAATGCTTGATTTGAAACTTTGTAATTGTTGAGATGGCATTCATCTACCTCCATGCATGTGTTGTTGACTTTGAAGGAGATGCTCCTACATCATACTCCTCTAGTTAAAAAATTTCATGGACTCCTGTCCATGAGCTCCTGCATTGTCTTTCCATGCTTCAAAATATCGGGTTGTGTGACCCAACTTGCATCTTTCATTGGACAATATTTTCACTTCACCAAATATTCAGGATATGTCTTTCTCCTGGTTTTCTTTCCATCCCTATGTTCAATAATTTTCTCCATCTGAGGTTTTTCTGTTGTGGGAAATTGCTCTTCCCACTGAATTTATTTCTGATCATCCGATTCGCCTACTTCATCTCTCCTGTAAGGATACAGGTCTGCAACATTGAATATCGGTGATATCCCAACATTGTCTAGAAACTCAATCTCAAGCATTGGCTACAAATTTTCTAAGAATCATGCATGGTCCTGTGTTCTTCATCTTCAATTTGTTATACGTTCCCCTTGGAAACCTCTCTTTTCTCAAATGAGATAAAACTTCATCTCCAACTTCGAATTTAACTTCTCTTCTCTTTTGATCAACACTGCTCTTGTATTTCTGACTGTTGTCTTGTAGCTTCTCTCTGACTCTGTCATGGAGTTTCTTCATTTCTATTGCAAAATCCTCTGCTCCAACACTTCTGAGCTCATCTTGACTCAAATATATCAAATCTGTAATCCCTCTTGATTGTACACCATACACAATTTCAAATGGAATTTTTCATGTGCTCCTATTCACTGAATTGTTGATTGTAAATTCTACCTGTGCCAGAATCTGATCCCATTTTCGACCTTTCTCAGTGACTAAACTTCTCAATAATTTTTCGAGACTTTTGTTTACTACTTCAGTATATCCATTTGTATGAGGATGATATGTTGAACTAAAGGATAAGTTCTTCCCCAGCCTCTTCCATAGAGTCCTCCAAAAGTGTCCTACAAATTTGGTGTCTCTGTCTGAAACTATGCTCCTCAACAATCCATGTAGTCTCACTACTTCTATGAAAAATAAATTGGTGATGTGTGTGGCATCGCTTGTCTTCTGGCATGGTATGAAATGTGCCATTTTTTAGAATTTTTCCACCACAACAAATATGGAATCGCTCCTTTTTTTAGTTCTAGGCAATCCCAAAACAAAATCCATATTGATTACATCCCACGACCTTCCTGGAATTGGTAATGGTTGATAAAAACCAGTGTTCTATTCTCTTCCTTTTTCATATTGACAAATTCTGCATTTGTTCAAAAAATGTTTCACTTCTTCTCTCATGCTCAACCAATAATACGAATTTCCCATCTATGAAAATGTCTTATCGTGACCAAAATGTCTAGCAAAACCTCCGTTGTGTTTCTCTTTCATCGGGTTGTCTCTCATCGAGCACTTTGGAATGCATAATTGGTTTCCCTTGAACAGTAATCCATCTTGGATCAAATATTCAGTCCATGGGATTTTTTCTCCCAACAAAGGATTCTTGCATGCCTCATAAGCTTCTTTAAAATCTGCATCTTCTTTATACATCTCCTTGAGGTGTTTGAACCCCAAGGTCTCCACCTGAAATTCCTGTACAATCAAACTCCTCCTTCTCAAAGCATCTGCGACTTTGTTAGCAGTTCCAGCAATGTGTTTAATAACAAAAGTAAAATTCTACATAAATTCCACCCATTTTGCATGTTTCTAATTCAACTTTTCTTGCCTAGTAATAAATTGCAAAGCATGATTATCATTGTACAAGACAAATTCTTTAGGAATTAGATAATTCCTCCATTTTTTCAAAGATTGAATCACCGCATAAAATTCCTTGTCATATGTGGAATACTTTTTCTTGGTGTCATTCATTTTCTCAATGAAATAAGCAACTGGCCTATTGTCTTGACTCAAGACTATTCCAATAGCTAATCCACTTGCATCACATCTCACCTAAAATGTTTTTCCAAAATCTGGTAAGACCAAAATTAGCTGCTCTATGATCTTCTCTTTCAACACTTTGAAACTTTTTTCAGCTTCCTCTATCCAACTGAAGGACTTGTGTTTCTTCTTCACAGTGTCCAGCATGGGTGCACATATGCCACTGAAATTTCTGATAAATTTCCTATAAAAACTCACTAACCCATGAAAAATTCTTACCTCAAATATACTGCTCAGGGATGGCCATTCTCTGTTCACTCTCACTTTTTATGGGTCCATCTTCAATTTGTTTTAAGATATTACGAACCCCAAATATATGAGCTCCTTCTTCACAAAAGAACTCTTCTTTAGATTTATCAGCAATTTCTCTTGCTGCAACCTTTCCATCATGAAGTTCAAATGACTTAACTGTTCTTCCTTCATCTTGTTGAAGATCATTATGTCATCCAGATATACTATGACAAATTTTCCTATGAAGTCTTTCAACACTTCATTCATCAATATCATAAATGTGCTTGGTGCATTTTTCAACCCAAACGATATGACCAGCCATTCAAACAATCCTTCGTTTGTCTTGAATGTTGTTTTCCACTTATCTCCCTCTCTCATCCATATTTGATGATATCCGCTCTTTAAGTCTATCTTGGAAAAATAGCTTGCTCCACTCAAAAAGTCCATCAAATCATCCATCCTTGGTAAAGGGAATCTGTATCTAATGGTTATCTTGTTGATGGCTCGGTAATCCATACACATCCTCCATCCCCCATCTTTATTTGGACTTAGCACAGTCGGTACTACACATGGGCTTAGGATTTCCCTGACTAACCCTTTATCCAACAAATCCTGGACTTGATTCTTGACCTCCTTATTCTCTCTAGGTGTCAACCTATAAGTTGTTTTGTTTGGTAAAATAGCTCCTGGAATAAGGTCAATATGATAGCTTATGATCCTAATGGGTGGCAATGAGTGTGGTAACTCATCCACTACTACATCAACAAAGTTTTCCAACAATTCCTATATTTCTACAAGGAAATCTTCCACAGAAGTATCTGTAAGGATAACTCTAGGATTCCTCACTATAGCAAACTATGTTTCTTTCTCCTTCTTGACTTATTTTAAGAGCTCCTTCCCACTCATGAGAAGTATGATTGAACTAGATTCTCTCTTTTTCTCTTTGTCTTCTATGGGTAACAACATCTATGTTATTCCATTTCTTTCTAGTGTATAGGTATTCTTTCTTCCATCATGAATAACTTTTCGGTCATACTTCCATGGCCTCACCAATAAAATATGACCGGAATCCATAGGAATTACATCACACAACATTTCATCTTTGTAACCTCCTATTTTAAATTCAACTTGGCATTTTTGACTTACCATGACTTGATGTCCTTTCTGCAACCACAATACCTTGTATGGATTTGGATGTGAAATTGTCTTCAATTCCATCTTTTCCACCATATTCATGGATACTATATTGTCAGTGCTCCCACTTTCTATGATTACCTTGCAAACTTTGTCTTTCGACTTGCAAGCAGTTTTGAACATGCTTTTTCGCTGAACCGGTTCCTATGGTTCTTTTTTTGGTTTAAGAAGAATTTTCCTCATCATGACATTTCTTCCTCCTTCTGTTGCTTCTGCTTCCACATGTTTATTTTCTTTGGAAATGTGTGCTTCTCTGTCTCCTTCTCTCTTTCTATCGGGACATTCCCAAGATTTGTGTCCTTCTTTTCCACAGGTATAGCATTTAACCACGCCTCCTCTGGCTCTTCCTCTTCCTCTACCTATGGAAAAATAACCTCTTCCTCCATGTTGTCCTTCTTTAGAAATTCCACCCTTCTCATGGTGACTTTGTTGTTTATCAGCTTCAGGCTTCAACTTCTGGAACTTCTCTCTATTGGTTCCCTTGCCTCTGCTTGAATTTCTGCCTCAGCTTCAATGGCTTTACTTCTTGACCAATTTTTCCTCAGATTTCAAGGCTACTTGATAAGCATCCTCGACTTTACTGGAAGACGTCATGTTGATGTCCTCTTGTATTTCATATTTTATCCCATTGATGTATTTGGTTGTCTTCTCATCTTCATTCTCTTTCTGTCCATCCCTAATGTTCAGTCGGTAAAATTCTTCAGTGTACTCCTTCACTGATAAACCCGTTTGTTTCAAGTTCTGCAATATTCTATAAATATTGATTTGGTAATCCTTCGAGATAAATTTGGCCTTCAACTTGGCTACCATCCTATCCCAGTTTTTAATTTTATGCTTACCATTTATCCTGCATTAGTCTTGTAGTTCATCCCACCATAAGGTTGCATGACCTTTTAGTCTTGTCACTGCATGCTTCACCATCTTGTCTTCTTTGATATCTTCGTAATCGAAGTATCTGTCCATAGCACGTACCCAATCCAACAATTCTTCAACTTCTAAATTTCCTTCATACATAGGAACCTCTATTCTTGCTCTAACTCCTATCTTTGAAACAGCTTTTATCAAGTGATCATGTGCAGCATCCTCTACGTCATTTTCTTCACCCTCTGCTTCTTCGACCTCAACTTCACTGACATCACCAAAATCTAGTGCTCTTCTATGTGTTGTTTCCATGGTGTCCAATATCATTCGAAGTTGCCTCATTTCTTCTTCCATTTATGCATTCGCTTTGCACCTTCTGGGTGGCATGATTTCACTGCGTCACCTACAAACAAAAATCAAATTTCTTTGATACCACCAATGATACCAACTTTCCTCCTTTCTCTTTTTGTCTGTTGTCTGCAAACAATTTTAAAATTAGCTCTGATACCACCTGATACAGCCCCCCTACTCCCCCGTAGGGCTGCGCAACCTCTCGGTCTTGGATCCTATTATTCTCAAGTTGAAAGACTCTCTAGAACCTTAAAGGTCCCCTTCTATATCTAGACATACTCCCCCTTGAATTCTTGGTGCAGGGCTGACAGCAACCCACAACCTTCCCCCTTCCACTCTATGCGAAAACTCAGAGTGTTGGGATTAGCTCCCTTTCGGATAAGCCCTCACTTGATGTGACCTGGGGCTATGACTATGTGATTGCAGGTGTGGTCACAAGCGGTCTAGAGTTAAGCCACCCTTGGGCCTGAAATTCTTATCCAGCCTACACATGTCCTCTAGACGAAACCATGGTTCAAATTGTGGCCCGCCCTCGATTCCTTAACCTCCTCGCAAATTTTGTCCCTGTAATGATACAGGATCGTCGATCTCATGATATTGACGATAACGTCCAAATCGTCATTCAGATATGTGCCCTCCTTATCTACGGACTAGATTAGCTCTCCCTAAATCAACAGTCAAGGTTCTCTTCGCAATTACGGATTCTGGGAGTTTGAAATCTCAAACTCAACTTCCTTTCATGCTCCAACCTTCTGAAATGGCGATCTACGGACACCTATCCCGTAATCAACGGTCTTGCCTTCACCTGGGTGTTTGATCTTTCAAACTAGATCAACGATCCAACATCACCTTCTCGTTCAAAGGTCGAGATTTCGTATGGGCTCCGGACTTCTTAGATCTCAAATCTTGAACCCTTTTCCTTCTCCTCAAATATGTGGAATCCTGCCACGTGTCCTCTTAGATCGGACGACCTAGGATTTCTTTGGGTATTTACCCGAAATTCTCAAGTCTTCGCCACATGTCCCTTCTAGATCGGACGGTCCAGAATCTCCTTTCGCGAATCTGGATTTTGTGACTTGTGACTTCCAAGTCACAATTTCCTTCACATCCCCAACTTCCGAAATTTCGATATTTCTGGATGCTCCAAATCTGATGGCTCGCACTCCTCTAGATCTAACGGTCCAGATCTTATCAGGATTTTGCATATTGAGAAATTGAAAGACTCTTCACCTTCATTCTCCTAATCCCCGAAATGATGAAATTCTCCTTGGACAATCAACAATTCAAATCTCTCCTCGATAAGCGACTGGGATCTTTTCGCGATTTCGCGTTTCACGAGTTTCATGAATTTTCCCTTTGACTTCTTTGAGTCATGGATCAATGAAATGTTGATAGTTCACCATGCGTCCCTTCTGATGGACGGTTCTGATGATTTCGGGATTTCACGACTTTGAAAAACCCTCTCTCTTGTGCAACTCCAAATATTTAAAACTCATGCACTTTCCTCTGGATCCAATGGTTGTTGATCCATGTGCTCAGATCTGATGGTTGAGATCTGATTACCTTGTGCTCATTTCTCCTCTACCTTAATGTAGATCTAACAGTCCAGGGTATTCTCCACAATTGATCAGTCAGTTACTATCGATCCTCCTCCTGAGCTTTTGATATCTCTCCGCCTGGAAGATTTATCCGTTTTCAAAGGTTCCCAACCTTTGTTCTCCCGAAAAATCTATCTCTGGGATTTCGTCAACACTCATGAAAAGTGTTATCTCTTCTGATATTATATCCTTAAAAGGATTTAGATCTCCCACACACACCTTGTGTCCTTAGTATTTCGAATAACTTAGTTCGAAGGATTTTCTTGAAAATAAAATGTTTCTCGCCCACCTGGCCTTCTTTTGCACTGGTCCTTCGAAGCTTGTTGGCTTCTTGATGTTGTGCACACCTTGCACCTGGTCTGATTTTCTCTTGTTCTCTCTCTGAACTTCTCTAATTCAATCCGAGACTCAGTCGACGCACTCCTTGCGTTCGATATGCACACCTTGCATACAATTATCAAAAGAGAAACGATTGAAACTTAACCAGCTTCATCACGAAATCATATAGTTAATCTCTCAAACAATCATACATGAACGAACTAACTAAATCATACACACAGAAATCAACATTCATTCAATCACACATAAGATGAACACAGTCCAAGGATTTGGGACAATTTATGTATGTTCCATTCATTCATGAAAAACAAAATGCATAGTGTTTCTGCTACTCTAATTTGTTCTACTGATCTCTCTATCTTGTCTATCCGTTCTGATCTGTTACAATGCAACAATGAAAAACTATCTAAGGACCACTCCATGACCTCTCTCGTCATGTTCTGAAATCTATCATTTCAAATTCAAAGTTATTACCTACTCTTTCCTATTACAATAACTACTAGTTATTTCCAGATAGAGTCAACACTCAATATATTCAGTTCCTTACAGTCCTTCCAGACTTTACAAACAAGTTACATTTTTAAAATGTTGTTACAAAAATATCTCAACAACTGATTAAATTTTGAGTTAAATGCTTGATTTGAAACTATGTCATTGTTGAGATGTCATTCGCCTATATCCACGCATGCGTTGTTGACTTTGAAGGCAATGCTCCTGCATCAAAAGACAATTACTTTAGCAAGGAAAGTGACTCACCAAGGATTAGAATCAAAAAATGTTTCCCCGTCTCCTGAGGTAACATGTTGCAATTGGGAAAATTGCTTCCTGAGGGGGAGGACTTATCCAGGTGAATATCGATGGCCACCCACCTATTCCACTGACTCATCATGGTTGTCCATCTTGGTTTTTTTTGTTATGATTTTTGGGTCATGAGCTTCCATGGTTGTTTTAAGGCCCTAAACAAAGTTTTTTTTCCATTCATAGGCCTAAATGTACTTATCAATTAAATCTTTCCAATGAGATAATAAATGCCCCAAACAGAGATTATATGTAAAATTTGCACCCCCGGGAATTTGACACATCAACTAACCACCTTGGGGCCTACAAACATTTTGGAACTTGATCTCCTAGGGTTAGGGTTTTTCACCTTCGGAGTTATTTATTAATATTGAAAGGTCGTTTTTGTGGCTCGTTGTATTATATTTTGTGAGTGAGCATAGTTGACATCTTTATTCTTCATAGATAAGCTACAACCGTTCTAGCTAGTTTGTGTTCTATAGTTTTATACTATGCTAGGAAAATTTTCTAGATTTATATTATGTTAAAGGTTTCAAAACCTATTCCAAATTATATAGCCAAGAACCTTTCTTAGAATTATGACTAATTGTGGAAACCTACACACACGATATTCTACTATTTTATTCATTAATAGAAGTTTGGTTTCAGTGTATTGATGTACTTTATGTTATATTTCTATGTGTGTTTCATTTTATTCTCAATATAATATGGATTAGTGGTACTAGAGAAATTTTATCCTTATTATTTCTCGATGCATGTCCATGATGAGGTCAGGGTATAGAGTGTTGGGTCTCGATCTAGTTTCACTTGGGGATGATCACTCTCGTTGGCCCAAGCTGTTGATGACTACATCTGTGTGAGACATCCTCCAGGACTGAGACTGATTGAGTCGACCTAAGAGAGAGCCCATGATTTGGGTGTGTGGTTCTTATCTGAGACAGAACTAGAACATTGTGTTGGAATCCTCCTTACAGTGAGTTGAGATGAACTCCAGATGATTCTCTTGTGTAACATAGTGAGAAAGAATATTTGTTTAGTTGCACATGCATGTGGCTAAGAACATGTGAACGTGTGAAATCCCATGAGTTGGGTGCATCATTCTAAGACAGATATGAAATGATGTATTACCCTCCTCTGAGCAGAGATTTGAGATGAATAAACCCATATGACTCTCTTGTGTAATGTAGTGGGAAAGAAGATCTATTGAGTTGGACGTGCCTGTGGATGAGCACAAGTGAACGTGATCCTAGTGGTTGAGCACTAGTTAGTGTGGTTCTCCTGTGAGACGCGGTGAGATAGATATGTGGACATCCCTTTAGATGTGCCCCTAGTGGTTGAGCACAAGTGGGTGTATAATATCCCTTGCTATATTTTTCAAGAGTCGGACTTACCTGTAACCCTAATTTTTATGTAAAGGTTGCAGGTCGTCCCCACCTTAATGTAAAATATAATTAATATGGTAATTATTAATTATATCATAAGTTATTGAGGTCGGCCCTATTGTACCAATAGACATTGTTTTTCACGGGTTTAGTCTAATATAAGTAAATGTAAATTCCCCATTGAGGAATCATAACACAAGTGTGAGTTTGGAAATTTCAGCAAACACTTGTTTTTGGGAAAAGTGTGCACCTCTCTTGGGCACTAGATTTCTAGGGTTTGTGAGAACCCTTTTGTGTGCTAGGTGTTTATGGTGGTGAAGGTATTTCTCTTGAAGAATATATCAAAGGATTGGTTGGGTTTTCTTCCCTTGTGTAGAAGGGTTTCCCAAGATACTTTGTGTGTACTTATGCATGGCATTTCTTCTTGTGATCTTGATTGTTGCAAAAAATTGTTCGTGGTTTAAGTAAAATGATAAAATGGAATGAACTTCATGCTTAATCCTTGCTTATAGAAAAATCAACATAGTATCAAATCATAGTTCTTGGAGAACCCTTTCACAAGCACTTAAAACCTAAGTTGTCCTTCTTTTGCAAATCCGTACAGCCCCTAGGGTTTCTACAGAATCCATATGACCCTCTCTTTTTTATCCTTTTCAGCACCTTATACATGGACGTTGGGGATGAAACTTGGATAAAGGTATACGGTCTCCCTCAATACACCTCTAGAGACCTTCAAAGTGAAATTCTGAGGATTTTGAATTTTTGGCCCTAGGGTTTCTAGGGTTCCACAATTTCCTGTAGAATCTTGATTTTAGGGTTTCTGCAACTCCTTGAAGAAATGTTTTAGCTCAACAAGTATTCATGTGGCACTCTCAAAATTTTATTTTTGGCAGTCATAATCCCAACAAAACCTAAAAGTTCTAGCCTAGCCTAGCCATTAGGTTCTCTAAGTCCAGTTGGCGAGAATTTATGAAGAAATCTGAAAAATATGAAGAACGGAACCTTAGTGGAAGATAGGCTTGATGGATCAAGCAACTTAAGATTCTGGAAGTCAAGGATTTGGGTCACCCTTGAATAATATGACCTTTTGAGTGTGATACAAAATACTTTACTAGATACAGCTACCGATGAAGAGAAGGAAATAAGAAGGGAAGAAGATTTCAAGGCAAGAAAAATACTCATCTACTCAGTAAGAGATCATCTCTTACCTCGTATTTCTAACCTAAAGACAACTTATGAAATGTATGAAGCACTGAAATATATGTTTGAAAGTGAAAAAACCCTCAAAGCCATCACCTTAAAGGGCCAACTTTAAAGTACCAAAATGACAAAAGGTGATACAGTAGCTACCTTCCTTATGAAGATATCAGAGATCAAAGAGCAGCTAGGTTCTGTTGGAGAAATCATGTCTGACAGAGAACTTATCTTATCTACTCTCAACAAACTTCCAAAACACTGGGAACCTTTTATTCAAAGCATCAGTGGAAAAGAGAAGTTACCAACTTTTGATCGTCTATGGATAGATTGTACTCAAGAATAACTTAGACTCGGAAATAGAGGAGTGGAAGACTCCCCTGATGAAAACCATGCTCTTACACTTCATAAAAAGAAAGGAGGAAGATTCAAAATAAACTTCAGACAAACATTCACAGATGAGAAGACTCCATCATCTTCTGATCATAATCATAGAAGATATGTTTGAGATATTCAGTACTTTAGATGTGACAAATATGGACACTATGCCAGAAATTTTCCAACCAGGAAGAAAGGGAGACAATATGCCTCCACCATTGACATTGAACCAGACCCACCTCAAAATAATGAAGATAAGAGAGAGGAGAAGTACTTCCTCTAAACCAAATATAGAATTGAACATGAATACAGATCCAGGTAAATTGTTTGATCATTAATTTATTGCATTCTTAATAAGTGAAGGGTATTATATCTAGTGTAGGATCCCTCATGACTTGGACCATTATCTCTGGTATGGGATTCCAAACCTTATTGATTGATTATCATGTTGGTCAAGAAGACATAAAAGATCTAGCAAGCAAATAAAATAATAATTCCATACTTTAGACTTTAGAGAGAGTTACTTGACTCGGAGGGAGTCAAAAACAAAATGAAAAGAGGGAAGAAACAATATACTCTCCACCTTAAATAGTTAAGAAGGAGACAGATAGTACTCCAGACAATCTAGATGCTCCAGTTGATATTCCTAGAGATATTGTAGTATGGAATAAAAGGCCTGCATAGGCTCGAAAAAACTCTGCATGAGTCAGAAGAACATACAAGCCCCTCAAGGCACATTCCGAGAAAGAAAAAAGAGTTTTTCGAGCTATCCTTCAATCATGAACCACTTCACTGATTTTGAGCCTCCCTGTCTTGGAGAAGTAACAGGAGAACAGGTATGGAAAGATGCCATAACAGAAGAATACCAGTATATATTAAAGAATGATGTATGAGATATTTTTAAGAGACCAAAAGGGAAGTCGCTGGTGACTTCCAAGTGGATATATAAGATCAAGCATGTAGTCTATGCAAGTGTCGAGAAATACAAAGCGAGATCTATAGCCAGAGGATTCTCGCAAATAGAGGGAGTTGTCTATGATGAGACACTTGATCCAGTAAGCATGATACATTTCCATCCATACTACCATCCATGAGTTGGAAACTATATCAGATGGATGGATTCTTGATAATTTTGGGTTTCATCAAGAGTGTTGTTGATCCAAACCTATATTATTACAATGTTGGTGACAAGAGCATGATTTTGGTGACTTATTTAGAAAGCCTTGCTATTGGATACAAGTAAGCTTTGACTTCTAATTTCGAGATAAAGGATCTTAGTATTATGCACTACTTCTTGAGGCAAGAAGTATAACAGAGTACCAATGAGATTTTACTAAGTCAAGGAAAATATACAGTGGGAATATTAAAGAAGTTTAGTATGACTGAATGCAAATCCATGGTGAATTTGAAGAAAATGAATAATGATGATTCAAACGAGATTGATCCACAGTTGATTGGATCATTGATGTATCTGGTTAACACCAGACTTAATTCATGTTATGCAGTGAATGTACTTAGTCAATCCATGATTCAATCGAGACAAACTCACTGGACAGCAATGAAACATGGATTGAGATATCTATGAGGCATAGTTAGATATGGCATGAGATATGCCTCCAGTGAAGAATTGAGTTTGCAGGGATATGTAGAATCGACAGAAAGTACAGTGGACCGGAAAAGCACATATGGTTGTTGTTTTACCGTGAAGCTTGCCATGGTTTCCTAGTGCAATAGGAAACAAATCTCTATGGCCTTGAGTACCACAAAAGAAGACTATATATCATCGAGTGTGTGAAGCAGTGCGGATTCATAAGCTTCTGACAGATTTACTTGATCATGAGATGGAGTTTATGATTATAACCAAATTTGTTTGAATCTCTTTGAGAACCTTGTGTTTCATGATAAATCTAAACACGTTGAGATAAAATATCATTTTCAGAGACATGATGCAGAGGAAAGCAGTACACTTGTTGTACCTCCCTACACATGAGAATATTGCAGACATCTTCACCAAACTGGCTTGGTGAAGAATATCTCTCTAGTTGAGAGGGAGTGTTGATGACTATATCCAAGACAAAGTTCGAGTACTTCCATGCGAGACTTGGCCTAATGGAGAATTCCTCCCTAGCTGAGAGGGAGTGTTGATGATTAGAGTTACATGAGACATCCTCCAGGACACAGAATAATTGAGTCGACCTAAGAGAGATATTATGATTTGGGTGTGTGGTTTGTATATGAAAAAGAATTGGAAAGTTATGTTGGCCTCCTCCTTACAGAGAGTTGAGATGAACTCCAGATGATTCTCCTGTGTACAGTGAGAAAGAAGATTTGTTGAGTTGGATGTACCTGTGGTTGAGCACAGGTGAACGTGTGAAATACCATGAGTTGAGTGCATCATTCTGATATAGAGATGAAACAATGTATCATCCTCTTATGAGAAGAGAGTTGATGTGATGAACTCCAGATGACTCTTGTGTGTAATGCAATGGGAAAGAAGATCCATTGAATTGGACGTGTCTATGGATGAGCACATGTGAACATGATCCTAGTGGTTTAGCACTAGTGAGTGTGGTTCTCTTGTGAGATGCAGTGAGATAGAGATGTGGACATCCCTGTGGATGCGCCCCTAGTGGTTGATCACTAGTGGGTGTATAATATCCCTTGCTATATTGTTCAAGAGTCAGACTTACATGTAACCCTAATTGTTATGTAAAGGCTAAAGGTCAGCCCCACATTAATGTAAAAGATAATTAATGTGGTAATTATTAATTATATAATAATTTATTGAGGTCAGCCCTGTTGTGCCAATAGACACTTTTTCTGACAGGTTCAGTCTAATATAAGTAAAGGTAAATTCCCCATTGAGGAATCATAACACAAGTGTGAGTTTGGAAATTTCACAAAACACTTGTTCTTAGGAAAAGTGTACACCTCTATTGGGCTCTAGGTTTCTAGGGTTTGTGAGAACCCTTTTGTGTGCTAGGTGTTTATGGTGGTGAAGGTCTTTCTCTTGAAGAATACAGAAAAGGATTGGTTGGGTTTTCTTCCCTTGTGTAGAAGGGTTTCCCAGGATACTTCTTTTGTACTTGTGCATGGTGTTTCTTCTTGTGATCTTGGTTGCTGCAACAAATTGTTCATGGTTTAAGTAAAATGCTAAAATGGAATTAAATTCATGATTAAGCCTTGCTTATAGAAAAATAAACACAAGAAAACTCCCATTGTGGAAGAAAAGGGAGATGAAGGAGAAGGAGATCCTTTCAATATGTTTCTTGAGGCATCCCTCGTATGAGAGTGGAACATGATGATGAACAACTTCTCCCAACTCCTTCAACATCTACTGATGGAAAGAAAGGCATCTTCAACAAGAATCCATTTCAAAGGTGCGACACCCTTCAAGGTACAAGTTAACTTTGATATCCCTTTATTTGAAGTCTAGATAGATGTAGACGATTTGGATAAATGGTTGAATCTATTAGAGGGTTATTATTGTGTTCAAAAAAAATTAACAAGGAAAATATCACTTTCACTCTCCTTGAATCCCTTCCACGTGTCAAAGGTCGGTGGGAATGTTACTCGAAGAGACATAATGAAGATGAGTCTATGACATTTGGGATACGACCCACTTTGGAGGCCATTTTTTATTCCCTCAAGGATGAATTCTACCATATTGGAAACTATGATGACTATTATAGGAGATGGACAAGTTTGCATTAGGAAAGAGACTAGATGGTGTCAAAGTGCACCAACATATTCCATGCCTTACACTCAAATTTGGGTATCAAACACTTCAAGTGGAACCTCATTCTGAAGTACCACATTGTCCTACTCAAGTACATCCAAACTGATATTTATTTCGTGTACATATCCTCACTAGAAGTCACTTATCAATACGCTATCAAAATCGAGTAGAAATTTAGGAAGTGGAATAATAGGGGTCCAGGTATGCAAATATGAAATGATAGAAGCATTGTAAAGTATCCCTAACTCATAGAATAATGGAAATAGAAAGGAATTTGTAGCATCCCTAGCCACCCAGGTTGGGCCATGCTACTCCATAAAAAGACTCTTTCTAATATCTTATACCAAATTGTAGCATACCATGGACCTCCCAGGCCAGGGACTTTCATTGTAAAACTTCTCTTGTTTTTTATATCCAAAATTGTAACATACCCAACCATGGACCTAGTGGGATATGCCACAAAGAAACTCTTTTGGAACATCATAAATATAAAACTCAAATAGACAAAACATTATGCTAATACATGGATTAATACGGAAATAACAGTAACCCTACACATACAACACATACAGGAAATACTCATAAATATAAGACATGTACAAATACACAACATGAAATTGAACACATAATTGATACTTATCTTTTGATATAATACTACCAACTGTGTGAAAACCTTCCTTGAACCTCCCAGCCTTGGACCATGTTTCTCATCACTCTCAATAATGGTTCACCCCCGAGCTGGGACTAAACTCCACTCGGGTAAAGGGATTCCTAAGCTAGGCTGAGACAACATGAAGTTAAACAGTCAATCGGAAGGATTTCATCCCAGGAGCCAACTCACACTAACAACCTATAGCCTATCATTCCCCACATACCTATCCCACCCCAGGAAGTGTGCCCCCTCTTTTCCTAATAGTCCTTTGGCTTCCCCACTTCCCTTCTAGGGCTTCAGCAACAGGCCGGATAGGAATTCTCAGAGCACTATAGCTGCAGTTGAGCTCCCTTTGGGAAATCACTTTCCCAGCAACCTCTCTCACCTAGAGAGAGTTGCTCACAAGACTAACAACCTGCTTCTTCAATCCACAGGCCTTACAACCTACTTCTTGTGTCCAACTCCCAAGTCAATTAGGTAAGGGTGATGGCAGCAGAAAAGTTCAAGTATAGAAGAGCTAAAGGTAGCAACCGCGCTCAGTCAAGGAATTGTGTTGGCACCAACATCATTTAGGTAAGGAACAGTATGGGTTTAGGAAAAGTATCGGTGCGATGTGCTTAACAAGAATGTATAGGATCACTATTGAAGGTGCACATGAAGGTTCCAAGGGTGCGTGAACGATGTAGAGGTCAACGAATGGAGGAAATGGCTTCCTGCGTGAATGATTTGGTGAACAGGAATAATGGTTTAGTGCACCCAATGCTCAGTGCATGCGTGAATGGGGAATGATGGGAAAATAGACTATTTTCCCCACATATATTTGCATGCACCATGATTGACACATGGATCTCCTAGAGCTCTTTTCTCTCCATATGTGGATCATTCCACCTCCCGTAAGACTTAGGATAAAATAATTATCCTCACCATAGTCTTTAGGAAATAATAATATAATACTCTCTTTGAGTTAAACCCTCGATCTTATCCCTTTTTCCTAGTCTCCTCGCCCCTCCCTTTGCCTTCCTAGCAGAGCTTAGTCCCCCATACTCTTTTATCATGGTAATTCTACACGCATTGATGTATTAATATTAATGATATGAGTGTTTAAATATACAAAAATAGGCTCATTGGCCTTAAGAATCTAGGCTCTCCGGAATAATCATCACATAAGCCTCCTAGTTTATAATCACTTGGCTCACTAGCCTATAAAACATGCTTACAATTCAGCTGGGGTTTTGCCTTGGGGTATTACAATCCCCTCCCATTCTTTATGCATTATCCTCAGTGCATCTTATTTACATATTAGCATCAATATTTTCAAAAATCTTCAAAAAGATGCGGGTATTCTACCTGCATAGCATCCTCGTGCTCCCAAGTCACATCCTCAAGACCGTACCAGGTTCATTGGACCTTTACTAGCTCTATAGCTTGATTCCCTAGCTGCTTGATCTTCTGGTCCATTATGCGCACCGGATGCACTTGAAAAGCACCTTCTTTCTCCACCTGAATCACATTCCAATCAAAAACATGATTAGCATTAGGTATATACTTCTTGAGCAATGATACATGGAACACATTATGAATAGACATAGATGTATGTAATGCAAGCATATAATCTATAGGCCCAATCCTCTCTAGGATTTCAAACGGCCCACAATAATGATCTACCAACTTGGAACAATTTCCCAACTTCAGGGAACTCATGTTGGCCTTCACTTTCAAGAATACATGATCACCTGCGCAGAATTCCCTGTGAATTATGCCCTTATTAGCATAGTTTTTCTTTATGTCTTGAGAAGCCTTTAAATTATGCTTTATTTTTTACATTTTCTCTTCCATTTCCATATGAAAATAGGGTCCAACCACTTCTCTATTTTCCAGGTTGTCCCAACTTACAGGTGTGTTGCACTTTTTGCCATAAAGTGCCAAAAATGGGCTCATCTTCAAAGATGCTTGGTACCCATTTTTGTAAGCAAAATATGCGAAGTGTAGATAGTCTTCCCATTTTGATGGTTTATCCATCACATACATCCTCAACATATCTTCAATCACTTGATTCACGCTCTCTATTTTCCCATCAAATTCTGGATGATAAGTTGTGCTAAATTTCATATTTGTTCCAAATCCTTTAAATAATCCTCTCCATAATTTTGAGGTAAAATTTGGGTCTTTGTCAAACACAATTGTCTTGGGTATACCATGCAATTTAGCAATTTCCTTCATACAAATATCAGCAATGTTAGTTCTTTGTGAGTGATCTTCACTGGAATGAAATGGGCAGCTTTGGTAAGCTTGTCCACCACTACCATGATAGAATCATATTGCTTGCTTATTCTAGGCAGTTTGGTGATGAAGTCCATTGTCACCACTTCCCATTTCCACTCAGGAATAGGTAATGGCTACAGCAACCCAGCTGGGTGTCTATGCTCAAACTTGACCTTTTGGCACTCCAAACATTTGGCAATGTACTCATCAATTTCTTTATTCATGCTTGGCCAATAATATTGTCTCGTGACTGCTGCAATCATTTTATGATATCTTGGGT
Organism: Picea sitchensis; assembly: GCA_010110895.2. Taxonomy (NCBI): domain Eukaryota; kingdom Viridiplantae; phylum Streptophyta; class Pinopsida; order Pinales; family Pinaceae; genus Picea; species Picea sitchensis. Next base: position 68,103 of record SNQJ01S0022245.1, read on the forward strand.
GTCCAGCATAAGGTACGTTATGAATTTCCCTCAATATCAGAATTTTCAATTCTTGACAATTTGTTATATAAATTATTCCTCTATACCTGAGAATTCCATCAATTCCCATCTTGTAATCCTCCATTTTCTGCTGCAAAATACCTTGCTGTAATTTTTCCATTAATTCCATGTAATGCAAATATGATTTTACAGCTTCCAAGATTATGTCTTTCAAATCAGATTGATACATGTTGATGGTTGTAGCATGAAACCCATGCACTCTTCTACTGAGTGCATCAACCACCTTGTTCTCTTTCCCTTTGATATACTTTATATCAAATTTGTATTCACTAAGAAACTCCAACCATCTACTCTACCTGGCATTTAAAGTTGGACGATCAAATAAATATTTCATACCATTATGGTATTTCCTCAGCTCAAAACTTTTTCCCATGAGATAGTGTCTCCACTTCTTCAACGCATGCACTATGGCTTCCAACTCCAAATCATGAGTGGCATAGTGCCTTTCATGCTCCTTCAATTTCCTAGATTCATAGCATACAACATACCCATTCTGACTGAGGAATCCACCAAGTCCTTCCTTGCATGCATCTGTGCATACCATGAACTCTTCATTCGGATTATCACTCCTTAGAATTGGAGCACTGGTTAATAATTGCTTCAAGTGTTGGAAACTCTTTTCACACTCCTCTTTCCACTGAAACTTCACTCCCTTCTTTTGTAAGGAAGTGATTGGGTGTGCAATCTCTGAGAATCCTGCAATAAATATTTTGTAGTAGCCTGCAAGACCCGTGAATGACATGACTTATGTCACATTCTTAGGTGTTGACCACCCTTTAATGGCCTTAATATTTTCAGGGTCTAATGATATCCCTTCCTCGGATATGATATGCCCCAAATAATGAATTTGGTTCTGATAAAATGAGCACTTGCTCAATTTGGAATACAACTTATGCTCCCTTAACACTTGCAGTACCATCCTCAAGTGTTGTTCATGCTCTTCTTTTGACTTGGAATATATAAGAATGCCATACAAGAAGACAATGACAAACTTATCTAAGTATTCTCGGAAAACACCATTCATTAAACACATGAAAATAGTTGGTGCATTTGATAAACCAAATGGCACTACTGTGAACTCATAATGACCATACCTTGTTCTGAAGGAAATCTTGTTTATGTCTTCATATTTTATTCTTACCTGACGATAACCCGATCTGAGATCAATCTTTGATAATATTTTTGCATTCTTCAACTGATCAAAGAGGTCATCGGTCCTTGGAAAAGGATACTTATTCTTTAGAGTTACTTTGTTCAACTTCCTAAATTAAATACAAAGTCTCAATATTCCATATTTCATTTTTACAAATAAAACTAGGGAACCCCAAGGGGACACACTTGGGTGTATATACCCCTTCTTCAGAATCTCTTGAAGCTGCATTTGCAACTCCTTTAGTTCTAGTGTACTCATTCTGTAAGGAGTCTTGGATACTGGAGTTACTCCAGGAATCAAATTGATATATAAATCAATATCTCTCTTAGGGGGTAGTCCTGGTATTTCATTAAATACATCCCCAAATTCCTTTAGGAGTGCATAATATTCAATATTTGACACGTTTTCCTTAGGTGTTTCTTCCCTATGGGCTGCAAATATTTGACAACCCTATCTATAAAACTTCTTCAGCTACATTGTTGAGATTTCTCTCACAGCTACTGCCCTGGGAATTCCCTGCACTATCCTTAGGTTCCCTTCCTCATCCAAGAAAGTAAATGCCTTGTTATGACAGTATAATACAACATGGTGGTGGTCCAACCAATCCATCCCAATTAAACAGTCATATGAACCTAAAGGAAAGATGTTCAAATATGTCATGGTGCTCAGCCCATTCATGTCCACTGGACATGATTTAACTTTTATTTTGGCTCATGTGGCTAGCTACACCAACCAAGACTTCCCATGCTTGCTTCTTGGAAAATGAAATCTTTACACCACCTTAGGATATATATAACTATGAATAGCTCCTGAATCAATTAAAATTGCAATGGTTTGGTTGTTGATCATACCTTCCACTTAAATCATGTGTGATTGAAACTCTACTTGCTTGTTGTCCAGGGCTGCATAGATCCTTGGTACATTTATGCCCATGTCCTCCATTTTTTCAGCTTGTTGTACATTGTAAACAACTCTCACTTTGTCACTTCTATGAGGACAATATCTATACATATGATCTCCTTTACAACCCCAACATTGAATAGGTGGATGCCTTGGCCTTTTCCCACTTGTCTCAATCATTCTCGGCTCTCTAGAATCTAGCTATCCCTGAGGGATATTTTTGAAGAAAGGTGGATTATTCCCCTTATTCTTTTGTTCCATATTGAACTTCTTCATGTCTTCCCAATCTTTTTGGAAAGGCTTTCCTTTTTGTTGATCATATAGGAATTTATCTCACCTTATGGTCTCTTCCAATGTCTTGGGATCATCATATTGAATCTTTTCACTGATGAAAGATGGCATCCCACTCAAATACCTTTGAATATTAACGGTCTCATCCTTGATGAAGGAGACATACTTCAACAATTCCAAAAACCTTCTTTCATATTCATCAATGGACATACTTCCAATCTTGAGTTCAAAGAAATCCTTCATTTTCTTGTCATAATATCTCTTAGTCAAGTATTTCTTTTCAAAATACTTCTTGAATTCTTTCCAATAAACATTTTTCTCTTTAATGTGTTGCACCTACACAAGTTGATCCCATCACATGCATATCTTTCCCTTAAGCTCATAGATAGAAAATATTCCTTCTACATGTGAACAATAATTATGCAATTGGAAGTACTTTCTCATGCCTAACAGCCATGTCTTAGCATCTCCATATTTCTTGTGCTCACCATCAAACGTAGGAGGTTTGATTTTGTTCATTTCTCCTTGATGTTCATCCACTCCAGACCTCTTCTGATGCTTCCTGATAGGGGATGGACTTGATTTGTTGTGTTCTCTACTATTGGAATGCCTTGGGGACTGATGGTGGTGTATGCTAACACTCCTTGATCTTCCTTTCTCCTCACGAGACCCATGGCTTCCTGATTTTCTTAAGCCATTCTCCTTATCTAATTTATTTTCAATTTTGTCCAAGCTCTGCATTAACTTCATGTTGAATTCATCTTGTTGCTCCTTGGATTTCATAAGCCTTTCATTGTCAACCTTGTGACTTTGGACATATTTATGCAAATTTATGATGGTCTCTACCATATTCATGTTTTCATCCTTTCCTTCTCCATGTCCATTGGAGTTCGTTCCTTCAATACCCAAATGGACATTCATTCCTCTAATATTCCATCTTACTAGATGTAAGCCCCCTCTGTACCTTTATCATACCATGTTTCCTATGAACGTCGAATTTCTGAATTCTTGGGCTGGCACTTTGGTGTTTCATTATTCTAGAACTTTTTTTCTTTGGGATTTGGAGGTCTTACCTTCATCATACCATGTTTCCTATGAATGTTGAATTGGCGAACACCCAGAGTCTCATCAACAACCACACACCAGGGAGGTTTTCTATGTGGCATAAATGTAGAGCTGACATGTTGCACAATTTTATGGGTGAGTACATGTGTCCAATTCTAACTAGAACGAACGATATTTGAAAAGCATGAAATATGATGACACATGGAAAGCATCAAGTGGGTCCACATAACCCTAGGTGACATCAGTAGGACACGTCACTCCGGTGCTTCATGAATTTGGAACTTTCATCTTCAGAGGTTTCTTCTAAAACATCCTTCAAAACTTCTGAACGTCGAATTTTCGAACAAATCCACGTCACTCTAGGTGACATCATCATGCCATGTCATTCTAGAAGTCCAGGACTTTGGCACTTCGAGTTTCAAAAGAGTTCACACCCACATACTTGATGACTTCTGAATGTCAAACTTTTGAACAGTTGTCCCATGGAGCTTCGAGACTTCGGAGCTCCAGGACTTTGGAACTTTGCGCTTCAGAGGATTTCATTGTTGAACAACAATCCATCCCTGAACTATCAGAAGACGAAATTCTGAACACTTTCTAATATGCAGACACGTGTCTCTGATAAGGGATGGTCCAGATTAATTCCAAACTTCAGGACTTCAAAGAAAACTCCACTCTGCATAACCATAAACAGATTTCCCCGAACGTCGAACTATCCAACCACTGGGGGAATCTAGCAGTTCGCCTTCACCCAAATGATCTATAGTGTAGATCCACTCTGGGAATTTGGAGCTTTGGGAATTTTTTCTCCTTTTTTCAGAATCGTAAATTTTTCCGAAGCAATGAAGTCTAAAGGACTTGGAGGTTAATCGTTGTGCTACTTTCCCAGATCCGATGGTTGTGAATGATATGCCTTTCCCAAACAAATCTGACAGCCCAATTCTAAACTTTGTGGCCCCAAATCTATGGTTACTGTGGTTTATTTCCTCTAATGGATTTCTCAAACCACTAAACTTACTGATATTTCAAACACAACTAAGGTGTTCTCTCAGCACCCTATTGGCACTCATGGACACTCTGAAACTCGAATTTATCCAATTCAAGAACAGTTCATTCTGAAAATTTTGCTTCAATTTCCACTTATACGGACCATCCAGGCTCAGTGTTGAAAACCGACACTCTTATGCCAAATTGTTGCATACCCATCCACCCAGTTCGAGCCATGCTACTCCATAAAAACACTCTTTTTAAAATCTAATACCAAATTGTATCATACCCCGAACCTCCCAGGCTGAGGACTGCCATTGTAAAAATTCTCTTGTTTCTGATATTCAAAATTGTAACATACCTAGCCATGGACCTGTTGGGCTATGCCACACATAAACTCTTTTGGAACATCATACATATAAAACTTAAATAGATAACACATTCTGCCAATACACAGATTAATACAGAAATAATAGTAAGCCTATACATATAGCACATATAGGCAATACTCATAAATATAAGACATGTAAAAATACATAGCATGCAATTGAACACATAATTGATACTTATATTTTTATAGAAGACCACCAACTGTGTGTATACCTCCCATGAAGCTCCCATCCTTAGACCATGCTACTCATCACTCTCAGAAGTGGGTCACCCTCGAGCTAGGACTAAACTCTACCCAGGTAAAGGGATTCCTAGGCCAGGTTGAGACAATGGGAAGTTACACAATCAATAGGAAGGATTATGTCCCAGGAGCTAACTCACACTAACAACCTATAGCCTCTCATTCCCCACATGTTTTTCCCACCCCAGGAAGTGTGCCCCTTCTCTTCTCAAAATTCCTTCGGCTGCCCCACTTCCCTTCCATGGCTTCAACAACAGGTTGGACATGAATTCTTAGAGCACTATAGCTACAACTGAGCTCCCTCTATGAAATCACTTCCCCGAAAATCTATCTCACCTGGAGAGAGTTTCACATGGGCCTGATAGTCTGCTTCTTTTGTCCATCTCCCAAGTCAATCAAGTAAGGGTGATGGTAGTAGCAAAGTTCAGGTATAGAACAGGGCAAGGCAGAAACCACGCTCGGTCAAGGAACTTCATTGGCAACAACAGCATTTAGGTAAGGAACAGTACGGGTTCAAGAAAAGTATCATTGTGTTGTTCTTAATAGGAACATGCGGGATCATTGTTGAAGGTGTGCATGAAGGTTCCAAGGGTGCATGAATGGTGCATAGGTCAGTGCATGGAGGAAATGGATTTTTGCATGAATTATTTGGTGACCAATAAGAATGGTTTAGTGTGCCCAATTCTCAGTGCGTGCGTGAATGGGGAAAGATGGGAAAATAGACTATTTTCCCCACATATATTTACATGCGCCATGATTCACACATGGCTATCCTAGAGCTATTTTCTCTCCATATGTGAATCATTCCACTTCCCATAAGACTTAGGATAAAATAATTACCCTCACCATAGTCTTTAGGAAATAATAATATAATATTATCTTGGAGTTAATCCCTCAATCTTAGCCCTTTTTCCTAGTCTCCTAGCCCCTTTGTTTCCCTTCATAGTGGAGCTTATTCCCCCATACTCTTTTATCATGGTCGGTCTAAATGCAATGATGTATTAATGTTAATGATATGAGTGTTTAGATATACAAAAATAGGTCTAGTCATCATATAAGCCTCCCAGTTTATAATCACTTGTCTCACCAACCTACAAAACATGTTTACAATTCAGCTGGGGTTCGGTCGAACACCCTCCATATGACCTTCCAATATCCTCTATCCAGTGGTCGAGATAGGTCCATCTGGATCTTTATATCTATGGCCTTCGTCGCTTCCTGACTTCGGTGTTCATGGGTTTTGTTGTTTAGTTTACTTTTTACTCTTGAAGTGGTCAATGTTGGACTAACCATGGTCTAGATCCAATGGTCAAAAGAGATATCATGAAGTATCCTCGAATCAATGTTCTTCGTCGCTTCGTGACTTCAGAATTCAGTGGATTTGTTGTTTCATTGTTTTTTTTCCCCATAGCGTCGAGGTCATGAAGTTCAGGTAGCATAGTTCCTTTGGGGCATAGCGAGAGGTTTTGGTTCATGGTCATACGGGATATTAACAAGTCCAAGGATACGCTCTTCATCTCATTCTCCTCTTCAACCTCTGAATTCCCAGAGTTCCGAACGAGACCCATTTATATTATTTTAATTACAACTTAATGTAATTACTAATATTTATTAACCAAGCAACTTCATAGGTTTGAACCTTCAGCGGTTTTAACTCGTGAGGTCCATCACCCAAAACACTCTGGAGTCCCGAAGCTCTGACCTCCCGGAGACCTAGATCCTTTTGGGTATGATCCAACATCCCAAATCTATCCTTGCATCCATATCAAAAAAAAAAATGGCTTCTTATGTACTTCACAGCTACGCTTCCCCTCAAAAAGGGATTTAAACCATGGTTTTCATAGGTTGTGGCCTTGGTCTACATTCTATGAGAGTTATACCTTCAAAGCTTGCAAATACTTTGAATGAAGTGTGGGAGAACTTCTTGTGCTTCTCCTGGAATTTATAACTTAGAAATATTTCTTAACCTCTACACAACTTGCATAAGCTCTGTGCACCCTCACACTACCTCTCCTGAAGTTAACAGACCCTTTTTCCAAGAGACCCAAAACAACTAGAAGTATAGACATCCATACATGAAATTGGGCCTATGGTCAACAAAATCACAGTTTATTTACTTTAATTTGAGCCACTATAGGGGGATCAATCATTTACGTGTACAAATCATGTCCAAACCATATAGTTCCTTACTTTCTTAAATACATAATCAAGCAAAATAAAGAAAACAGTCTAATCATCTAAAAAGTATGCACATCCCTGAAACATTCACAGGATATTCAACCTTAATTATAGTTACAGTTCAATTTCATGGGGTATGAGAATACTTATCTATTACAAGTGGCATCCATCCAACTGATTGTGGGTGTTCTCCTCTCCACCCAACCATAGGCTCACAGGCATTCACTCTTAACACTCTTGCCACCCTCATGTCAAGCCATGATATCACTATGAAAAACTCCTACAATTTATCAAATATTCTATCTCTGTCATAGCCTCAGTGAGGTTTAACAAATGCTTCCTCGGCATCAAGCTCACGGCCCTCATCTCTAAGGATTCTTCTTCCTATTCTCTCTTGTAACCAGAACATTTAATCCCTGAGTTCTTCTATGAACTAGAGATCCTCATGCGCTCTCATCTTTCTCTCAGCATATCCAGGTCACACACCCCACTGTTGGCATGGTCTCCTTCTTGTCTACCTTCATGTGTATTCTTTCACACCTTTTTCATCCCCAGGAAGGTTCTGGACATGTCCTCTTCCTTATTTTAGAAGGAACTTGGGTCAATCTGATCCTGCAGGAAACTGGACTCTATGGTACTTCGGGCTCACAGTTTTTTGTCTCCTCAACCAGACCCTCCATACTTCCATTCATTGTGGTATTTTATTTTTCAACCACCAATCCTTTTCTGATTAACTTATTTTTCCTTGGGGTCAGGATGAGGCTTATTATTTCAACAAAGAGAATTTGGGCCATTTTGAAATAATGAACCCTCTCTACAGTTTCCTCACTCTTTCCTCTAGTGATATCATGGTCAGTAACTTCAAGGCTTCACCCCCACAGTCAGTTATTGGAAATCTAAACAATAATATGTTTACATTGTTCACATTCCATAGCATGGTAATCATAATTAATGATTAATTACAAGCTAGGGGAAACATGGGTATTACAATCCCCTCCCCCTTAAAAGGAACATCATCCTCGGTGTTCTTTCTCAATAACACATGTCATGCCTTTTCCATTCAGTTTCTTCATAAATATTGATCCTCTTTCTTGGTCAGGTCCTTTCCATACCCTTGGCCTTCGTCACATGCCTTCAATAATTTTGGACAACAAGCATATTAATCACAATTTCACGTGAAAACATCCTATTGTTGTGAAAAAATCAAGATGAAAGATTTCATAATCTATCACATCACTTATCTATGTAGTTATTGGATTTTCATCCATATGGCTATATTGTTATCTTAGCTCATTTCTTTTCCTTGACATACCCATTGTGTGCATGATCACAATCAATAGTTTATAAGAATTATCAAAGTCTCATCTTTCTTGCGGTCACTCACCCTCCAAGCCCAGGATCAGGCATCCCCTTATCTGCTATATAGTCCCCCGGGCGATCCATATTTCCTTTCCAAGGCTTTCTCGCACAGGAATATTTCTAAAGACTTCATTGAACCTTTCATTCATGGTGTCCCTCAGAATTTCTTTGTCGAGGCATCCCTTTGGCTTGTGTTACCACAACACAACATATTCTAGGGTGATCATGGCTTACCATAGGGTTCTCATGTCTCAACAGTAGCCTCTTTCATTATTTCTATCTTGGCAGCCGTCATCTATCCTCCCTAGATAGATATTTTTCGTCTCACCTGTATCACAGGTATACAGAAATTATGAGATATTATCATCAATTTCAAATTCAGAATTTTCCTGCAAATCTATCACCCACAGATTTCCAAATTCCACATTTATTTTCAGATTTTTTTC
>SNQJ01S0022245.1:77182-91892 GCA_010110895.2 Picea sitchensis
TCATTTTGCTGTTATCTTCATGCTGTTTCAGTATCACATTTTCATATTACAGTAGATATTTACATGTAAAATGTTTCGTATACATGCTGAGCATTCGTATGTCTTTTAAAAGCACTAAAAGTTAGATCTTATGGATCAAAGTGGCCCTCTTTAGATTTGAAGTTTGTCTTCCATACATCGCTTGGTTTTATAGAAACATGGTGATAGCCTAACTTTAGATCAATATTGTTCAAGAAATTGGCACCATTAAGTTGATAAATAAGATCGTAAATTCGGGGGATTGAGTATTGGTTCTGGACAATGATTTTTTTCAGGGCACTATAATCAGTATAGAGCCGCTGGATCCCTTCCTTGTTTTGTATAAACATGATTAGGTTCCCACAAAGTGAGGAGCCTATTCAAATATGTCCCTTTTGGATGAGATCATTAATTTGACGGCTTATTTCCTCATTCTCTAGAAGGGAGTGTCTGTATATTGCACCATTGGGTAAGGGGGAACCATGTATCAAACCAATGGGATGTTTGACTTGACAGTGAAAAGGAACCCCTACATGTGAAGCAAAGAGGTCTTTGTACTCCTCTTCAATCTTGTCCACCTACTTATGCTATGTAGAGACCATGTGTTAAGGATGTGGTGGTTGTAGTGACCTATTGTTCACCTTAGAATGAACCACGAAGCTAACAAACTTCGTATTCTGAGAGATTCCATTTCGACATTATTTTTCTAAGATCAATGAAATTGCAAGATGTTTCCACATACAAGTTTTTCCTAAAAGAACATAAAAAACTTTGAGTGTGGAAGCATCACACAATACCTCATCTTTGAAGGGATTGATGTTGTAGGATATGAAAAACTATTGGATGACATGAAGGTCTCGTCCCTCGCTAAACCATTAATTGTTGGTGTATGGCTTGGGGTTTGGCATTATTGACAACTTCAATATCTTGATGAAATCATATAAGATCACATTCTATTGTCTCTAGCCATCATGAATGAAATTTAATGGAGTTCCCTTCACCCAAATCTACGAATGGAAAAGGTTCTCCCCTTCCTCAAGCTACTCTGACTCATTTGGTTGAATATTTGTGGTTATGATGGTAGCATTGGGTTCTAGTAATACCCATGTTTACCCCAGCTTGTAATTAATCATTAATTATGATTACATGCTATGGAATGTGAACAATGTAAATGTATTATTGTTTAGATTTACAATAACCAACTATGGGGGTGAATCATTGAAGTACTGACCATGATATCACTAGAGGAAAGAGTGAGGAAACTATAGAGAGGGTTCATTATGTCAAAATGACCCAAATTATCTTTTTTGAAATAATAAACCTCATCCCGATCCCAAGGAAAAATCAGTTAATGAGAAAAAGACTGGTGGTTGAACAATCAACTACTCCAATGAATGGAAGCATGGAGGGTTTGGATAAGGAGACATAAAAATGTTAGCCTGAAGTACCACAGAGTGCAGTTTCCCACAGGCCCAGATTGACCTAAGTTCCTTCTGACAGAAGGAAGAGGACAGGTCCAAAACGTTCTCGGGGAGGAAAAATATGTGCAAGAATACAAACGAAGGCATACAAGAAGGAGACCATGCTCACAGGGGGGTGTGTGACCTGGATATGCTGAAATAAATATGAGAGCACGTGAGGATCCCTAGTTCAGAGAAGAACTGAGGGATTAAATTGTTCTGGATACAAGAGAGAATAGAAAGAGGAATCCTTAGAGATGAGGGTCGATAGCTTGATGCTGAGGAAGCATATGATAAACCTTACAGAGGTTGTGACAGAGAGAGAATCTCTGAGAAATTACAGGAGTTTCTGCTAGTGATATCATGGCTTGGCACGGGGGTGGCCAGAGTGCTAAGAGTGAATGCCTCTGAGTCTACGGTTGGGTGGAGATACGAACAACCATAGTCAGTTGGATGGATTCCACTTGTAATAGATAAGTATTCTCATACCCTGTGAAATTGAACTATAACTATAAATTAAGGTTGAATATCACGTGAACATTTCATGGATGTGCATGCTTGTTTGATGATTAGATTGTTTTTCTTTATTTTGCTTGATTGTGTATTTAAGAAAGTAAGGAACTATATGGTTTGAAAATTATTTGTACACGTAAATGATTGAGCCCCATGTAGTGTCTCACATTAAAGGAAATACGATGTGATTTGTTGACGATAGACACAGTTTCATGTATGCATGTCTATATAACTTCCAGTTGTTTTGGGTCTCCTGGAAAAAGGCTCTGTTAAGATCATGAGAGGTAGTGCGAGGGTGAACATAGGCTATGCAAGTTGTGTAGAGGTTAAGAAATCTCTCTAAGTTCTAAATTCCAGGAGAAGTGGAATAAGTGTGCCCAAACTTCATTCGAAGTATTTTCAAGCTCAAAAGGTATAACGCTCATAGAATGTAGACCAACGCCATAACCTAAGAAAAAAATGGTTTAAATACCTTGTTGAAGGGAAGAAGAGAATAAAAGTACATAAGAAGCCAAAAAAACCATTGATCTGCCTACAAGGATATATTTGGGCCTTTGGATCATACCCAAAAGTCCTTCCGGAGTTAAGAGATTTGGGACTATAGATTTTTTTGGGTGATGGACCTCACGAGTTAAAACCGTCGAAGTTTCATACCTACAAAGTCGCCTGGTTAATAAATATTATTAATTACATTAAGTTGTAATTAACGTAATATAAATGGGTCTCGTTCGAAACTCTATGAATTTAAAGGTCGAATAGGAGAATGAGCTAGAGAGCATAGCACTGGACTTGTTAATATCCTGCATTACCATGACCAGAACCTCTCGCTATGCCCCAAAGGAACTATGCTACCCGAACTTCAGGATCTCGACGCTCTGGGGAAAAAAAACATTGAAACAACAAAACCCTCGAATGCCAAAGTCACGAAGCAATGAGGACCGTCGATTTGAGGATACTTAGGGATCTCTCTTTTGACCATTGGATATAGACCATGGTTATTCCAACACTGACCACTTCGAGAGTAAAAATGAAACTAAACAGAAAACCCCCCGAACACTGAATTCGTGAAGTGATAAAGGCCGTAGATCTAAGGATCCACGTGGACCTATCTCTACCATTGGATAGAGGATTTTGGAAAGTTGGCTAGAGGGAGTTCGGGACTTTGGAGCTCCAGGAAATTTTGTTAGTAGGAGAAGTAGGATGTTCTTGGAGATTGTCAGGCCGTAGTGACGTGGCATTCTGACGTCGCTTAGGGTGACGTGGACCCATGTTATGCATGCCACATGTCATCCTGATTCATGATTTTCACATACCTTATGTGCCAAATGGAACTTGACACATGTCACACGTTGATTGGGCCACATGTCATCTCCATATTTTTCCACATGTCACCCCATGGTGCATAGTTGCTTGACCTAATGGCTAATGGGACCCCAAGAGTTCAGGAGTTCAGAAATTCGAGAGGCTTAGGGTGTTAGAAGGTATGCTCCAATAGGGATGAAGGTCGGAGCTACGTGGCATGACCTCAGGACTTCAAGATAGTTGGGATACCGAGACACTATGGTTAAAGTGGCCAAAGGCCCCGATCCATAGGTTCATATCTTGTCGTTCAATGAGAAACCAAGTGTAAGTGTGGAACTTGCGGGAGTCTGGGAGTCCAAGACTCCGGAACGTTATAAAAATAAAACAAATAAGTAAAAAAGGCCAAAGGTCTGTACCAATCTCCCACTTACCCATGTTATAATGTTTTAAACATAAGAAATTGAATGAGTGGGACCCTCTCTGAAACTCCGACGTTCGTGAGAATTGGGTTTATTCACAAATTCATGATGATGAACTTTCGCCAAAGTCCAAATACTTAGGCATTAACTAATATTAATAACCCTAAGTGCCCTTGGACATTTAGTTAGAAGTGGGATTTCTCTGGAGCTAGACAAATGTCAACTCTTGGTTGGGAGAGTCTTCATATACTATAATGATTTAGAGTGTCAGGTGATAGGGAGCCATGTGGTTGTGAGAGACTCTAGTCAATGAAGGCTTAAATAATTTTGAAGGGACATAACTTGAAATCCATAACGCATATCTGGAAAAATTTATAGTCGTTGGAAAACCATCATCGAACCAAAGACAATAGGACCCTAGTTAGAGGGATTTGGGGTGATTGAGAAAAGTTAAATTTTGATGTCCCATCCCTTAAAGAGGTACTTTAGGGGTCAGGTGTGTGACATAGTGGTATCAAATCAGGAAACAACACTTCTTTTGCTTGGGCTCACGAAATATTCAAGTGATTTTTTTTCTTTCTTAGAAAACTTCAAGGGAGAGGGCACCCTGCCCTACCCTATCTAGCAGAGCATGATTCAAAAAATGGTCTGGATGGGCCAGAGCACAATCATAAGACTATTTTACCAAGTCTAAGATGAGCCCGTTGAGAGTATTACTGCCATATGGAAATTATCTACATAAGTTCCTTGAGGAGAAGGATGAATATTAAAATTCAGTTGGGATTTTACCCAACGAGATTGAATCATTCTAGATTGTGGTAGAAGAAGCCTATCATCTATATTAGAGAAATAATAGTTAGTCCTACAAAAGTGGGATTATTCTGAGGGGCATTAATGATAAAACTTGGATGAAAATGACATAAAACTGTTTTAAAGAGTACTTGAGTCCAGAAGGAAAATGGACTGAATAGGTGGCAGGAATTGCCTAAAAAGTGGGCTTATGAAGCCTCTGTTAATTAAAAGTGTTGATTAAATGAAGGATTTGGAATTGGGAGAACAATACTCCATGTCTAGAGGCCTTATTGGAGTAGGTGAGATCAACCTACCTAACCTGTTATAACTGAAAACCTTCCTAATGGTGTAATCCCTGTTTGTAAAATAAAAGAAGTCATGAGGACTGAGAATAAACTTCATGGAAGAAGTGAAATTACATGAGAAAGTTCAAAAGATCATGGTTGTGCTAGGGAAGTCTGTATCCATATTAACTTAAGGGCATGTCTAAACAAGAGGAATGGGTCTGGTGACCATTTTCTGAAAAGGGAGATCATGTGCAACTCTCTGGATCTGAAGGAAACTGAGAAACAAAGTTATTTCTGGGTGCAATAATTGTTGGGAAACGTTTTCCTAATCAAGATGATAAATGGATGTGCAAAAGTATGGAGTGATTGAGTGAGAAATCACAACAACCTCCCTTGATTGGTGGATAGAAAACTAATCTGCCAAAATTCATGTGGGAGGAGGAGAGTGATCTCCATCTTTGACTATTGTTGAAAAGAAGGAAGAATTTCAGGTTTAATTAAGGTTGATGTACATTTACAACCTATCTTTTGTTTTAATGAGAATAGGAAAAACAACTAGAACCTCTGCAAAAGTTTAAAAGGAAAGAGATGAAATTTCTACCCAAGACTAATTATGATATAGAGATACTCTAGAGTTATGTATTAAAATACTTAGTAAGTAACAAAATTCAAAAATTGTATTTGGGCTTTAAGGAAATAGTCCAAATGTTACTAGACATTAAAATTCATTATAAATGAGGTAAAATGGTTAATGAAATGTTGATCTTGAATGTGGTAAGGGAAGTGTTGAAGCACTTCTAGATGACCAATGGGTCATATTGACATCCAGAGGTGGATGATATCCATATAAGGTATGACTTGATATGCTCAAGTAGTGGTGAGATGGAATCTTGAAAGAAAATCTTGATAAGTTGTCTTGTTTCCTTGGGAACTGTTGGAGTTGCCCAAATAATATTTCTGGGTTGTTGAATAATTTTATAATACTAGAGGGAAGAATACTTTCTTGCTGGTTGTTGTCATATGGAAAGAGGGACACAGTTATGACTATGTCTGTTAAACTTTCCATGTTATCATGCGAATGAATGCAAGCTTTCAACTGAGAGGGACGCTCAGTGTTGAGTTTATTTATGAGACTTGTTATGAGAATGGAAGTAAGATCCTTGGGAGAAGGATATGGAAGTATGATATGTCCATGTGTATGAAGTACATGGAAATGGGGCAAGCAATGAGCTTGCATGAAGAATGTTTAGCTGTGTTTATTTATGCCTGAGTGCATGGATTTAATGCATCATAAGGTTGCTTGATATAAGGACTGATATTAAGACCAAATAGATATTAATTAGTGATGTTAAACATGCAAATGGTGCACATGTATGATGTATGAGTGAAATGTAAGGCAAGAATTACACTTGCTAAGATTGAATGAATACCATGGATGCATGGATGAATCTATTATGAAGAGTCATGAACATTCTATTTTGAATGATATCTTGAGGGGAATGTGCTCCATTCCCTCAGGAAAGGATAGTATAAATAGACAAAAGAGTAAATGAGCAAGGATGCTTTGTTGTTACGATAACAGGCAACATGATTATGCCTTTGAGGATCGCATGAGAATGATTGTGAAAAATCATGAGTTGAATGATTTTAAAGTAAACATGTATGTGAGCTGTGATATATACCTATGGTAGATACACATAGGCTTATGATTATGCATGTGGTTAAGTACATCATGGATATAAGTTAAACAAACAAGGAATATGTGTGGATAAATAAGTTGGATTCATAATGAAGATGCATGTTTATATTCCTTATGGAATATTTGGTAAACAACTGAAGCTAACTCAAGGTTGAGACCATCAAAGATAATGATGGATATGCAATAAGGAAGTTGCATGCCAAAGGAGTTCCCTGTGAAGGAACTGTGTAAAGACTCTATCAGTAGAACAAAATCACAACCTTAATGACTGTTGAGAATTAAGCAGTGAGCTACAAGCCTATTTATATAAGAATCTCGGATTACATTCTAAAACAAAATGTATGAGTGGAAGACTAACAAATGAATGTTTACCATTATGATAACTGAATGGTAATGTGTAGAATGCATAGGTTCATGATTCATTATGAACAAAAAGTTTTCTATTGGAGCATGTTGATGTATCCTATAGGTTAGGGTGAGCCTAAGCAAGGTTTCTCAAGGAAAAGAGTATGGAGATCCCAATAGGCAGTAAATTGCAGAAGAAAAGAAAAAAAAGGGAGCAATACTTCTCTCACCTTAAAACTCTAAATTGCTTAATAGAGTTGCAAGCCTTAAAAGAGAAGTTCTGGAAACAAGTACAATTGGTAAAAAGGAAAATGAACAAACATGTATAAACTTGGTTAAAACCATGAATGGGTAAGGGAAGTGAGTCCTTGGAGTAACTCATATGGACTGGAAAATCCCAGGCTGTGTAGAAGGAGTTGGAAAAAAAAAGGGCAGATCCCTTAACTCCTTTCTTGCTGTAAATTATGTTTTCTCTGGGATGAGAAACTGGTGTGATGATGGAAATAAATGTTTTGACACCATAGTAATGATGATTGTATGATTATAAAAAAAATTGAGAATTGTTTGTGTTGCACTCATGAAAACATTAAGGATAATGTGATGAAGTGCATAAATATATGCTAGGACATAATCTTAAACTATTTTATTGATTGGAATGCTATGATACATGCATTTTTATTTTTCGCGATGACTAATATAATTTTGATGTATGTCATGTGTAGAAATAAATTGAAACTATTGGGAAAGATAGTTACCAATGGTAGAAAACCTCAAAGTAGAGGATGAATGCGAGAAGGTTGTTGTTGAAATATTGTTGAGGGGACTTTGGGAGCCCCATGAAGCACTATTGATGAGGTAAAAATCAGAAAAAGGGTACTAGCATCCATAATAGGTATACAAATGTTCATTCTTGTATGGCATAAGGTATGAATGGATTTGGTAGGAATCCCTTCTAAAAATATTTCATTATCTTACTGATATGTGAATAATAATGAGTGGCTACCCAAGCAGGGTAAGATTCAGGAAAGAAAAATCTAAATAATAGAGAGAGGAAGTCTATGCCAGTCAATGATGAGTTATAATACTTGCAAGAAAATGAATGAGGAAGGAGTACCATGGGTACAATGACCAATCTAGGGAGATTGAGAATAAAGGTGCTCATAGTTAGCACATTGCATGGAATGCATTGAGGAAATGCATGTTTGCATAAGAGGGCATGCAATGGATTGCCCATTAGGGAAGGAGGACCTTCCAATACTCTACTTTAATTGTAGAGGTGTTAAATAAAATATAATTTTGGGTGTCCATGAGTGTTGGCACCTTGGTTACTAATTAAGGAAGAATGCTTGGGTGCATTCAAGTGAAACTTTTAGTTTCATATGTGCTAATTTGGGATCATGATCAACCTGTAGCAGGAAGCATAGTCCTACAGTAAGAGTGAATAAAAATGATTAAACCTATGGTGAATAGGTTGGTTGAGCTCCAACACACCATGGAAAAATGCTTTTCATAAGTATGGAAAACTTGAGCCCAATGTAAGGGTACATTGGGTATGAATGTGGCCATGAATATTGACACACTGATTAAAGTCAACTGATATTTGAGTTGCATTTGGAAAATTTGGTATGTTGAAAGGATGCATATATAAATAATGTTATTTCCTTTTGATCTGTACCCTTGAATATATGGAAATGACTCGAATTGTTAGTATGCATGATTTTGAAAATACAATGTGCATGGAAACCAACAATTTGTTTGGTTGAGGAATGTTGCAATTGCAGGAAGAAAATGGTCTTGGATATGGAAATGTTGTAAGCCCATAAGGAAGACCAATTTCCTAATGAGCCAAACTGCTATGGGAAGGAAATTCCCATATGCGTGAATCTAGTTCCTGTGTGAAAAAAATCTGAAAATAAATGTGGAATTTGGAAATCTGTGGGTGATAGATTTGCAGGAAAATTCTGAATTTGAAATTGATGATAATATCTCATAATTTCTGTATACCTGTGATACAGGTGAGACGAAAAATATCTATCTAGGGAGGATAGATGACGGCTGCCAAGATAGAAATAATGAAAGAGGCTACTGTTGAGACATGAGAACCCTATGGTAAGCCATGATCACCCTAGAATATGTTGTGTTGTGGTAACACAAGCCAAAGGGATGCCTCGACAAAGAAATTCTGAGGGACACCATGAATGAAAGGTTCAATGAAGTCTTTAGAAATATTCCTGTGCGAGAAAGCCTTGGAAAGGAAATATGGATCGCCCGGGGGACTATATAGCAGATAAGGGGATGCCTGATCCTGGGCTTGGAGGGTGAGTGACCGCAAGAAAGATGAGACTTTGATAATTCTTATAAACTATTGATTGTGATCATGCACACAATGGGTATGTCAAGGAAAAGAAATGAGCTAAGATAACAATATAGCCATATGGATGAAAATCCAATAACTACATAGATAAGTGATGTGATAGATTATGAAATCTTTCATCTTGATTTTTTCACAACAATAGGATGTTTTCACGTGAAATTGTGATTAATATGCTTGTTGTCCAAAATTATTGAAGGCATGTGACGAAGGCCAAGGGTATGGAAAGGACCTGACCAAGAAAGAGGATCAATATTTATGAAGAAACTGAATGGAAAAGGCATGACATGTGTTATTGAGAAAGAACACCGAGGATGATGTTCCTTTTAAGGGGGAGGGGATTGTAATACCCATGTTTCCCCTAGCTTGTAATTAATCATTAATTATGATTACCATGCTATGGAATGTGAACAATGTAAACATATTATTGTTTAGATTTCCAATAACTGACTGTGGGGGTGAAGCCTTGAAGTTACTGACCATGATATCACTAGAGGAAAGAGTGAGGAAACTGTAGAGAGGGTTCATTATTTCAAAATGGCCCAAATTCTCTTTGTTGAAATAATAAGCCTCATCCTGACCCCAAGGAAAAATAAGTTAATCAGAAAAGGATTGGTGGTTGAAAAATAAAATACCACAATGAATGGAAGTATGGAGGGTCTGGTTGAGGAGACAAAAAACTGTGAGCCCGAAGTACCATAGAGTCCAGTTTCCTGCAGGATCAGATTGACCCAAGTTCCTTCTAAAATAAGGAAGAGGACATGTCCAGAACCTTCCTGGGGATGAAAAAGGTGTGAAAGAATACACATGAAGGTAGACAAGAAGGAGACCATGCCAACAGTGGGGTGTGTGACCTGGATATGCTGAGAGAAAGATGAGAGCGCATGAGGATCTCTAGTTCATAGAAGAACTCAGGGATTAAATGTTCTGGTTACAAGAGAGAATAGGAAGAAGAATCCTTAGAGATGAGGGCCGTGAGCTTGATGCCGAGGAAGCATTTGTTAAACCTCACTGAGGCTATGACAGAGATAGAATATTTGATAAATTGTAGGAGTTTTTCATAGTGATATCATGGCTTGACATGAGGGTGGCAAGAGTGTTAAGAGTGAATGCCTGTGAGCCTATGGTTGGGTGGAGAGGAGAACACCCACAATCAGTTGGATGGATGCCACTTGTAATAGATAAGTATTCTCATACCCCATGAAATTGAACTGTAACTATAATTAAGGTTGAATATCCTGTGAATGTTTCAGGGATGTGCATACTTTTTAGATGATTAGACTGTTTTCTTTATTTTGCTTGATTATGTATTTAAGAAAGTAAGGAACTATATGGTTTGGACATGATTTGTACACGTAAATGATTGATCCCCCTATAGTGGCTCAAATTAAAGTAAATAAACTGTGATTTTGTTGACCATAGGCCCAATTTCATGTATGGATGTCTATACTTCTAGTTGTTTTGGGTCTCTTGGAAAAAGGGTCTGTTAACTTCAGGAGAGGTAGTGTGAGGGTGCACAGAGCTTATGCAAGTTGTGTAGAGGTTAAGAAATATTTCTAAGTTATAAATTCCAGGAGAAGCACAAGAAGTTCTCCCACACTTCATTCAAAGTATTTGCAAGCTTTGAAGGTATAACTCTCATAGAATGTAGACCAAGGCCACAACCTATGAAAACCATGGTTTAAATCCCTTTTTGAGGGGAAGCGTAGCTGTGAAGTACATAAGAAGCCATTTTTTTTTTTGATATGGATGCAAGGATAGATTTGGGATGTTGGATCATACCCAAAAGGATCTAGGTCTCCGGGAGGTCAGAGCTTCGGGACTCCAGAGTGTTTTGGGTGATGGACCTCACGAGTTAAAACCGCTGAAGGTTCAAACCTATGAAGTTGCTTGGTTAATAAATATTAGTAATTACATTAAGTTGTAATTAAAATAATATAAATGGGTCTCGTTCGGAACTCTGGGAATTCAGAGGTTGAAGAGGAGAATGAGATGAAGAGCGTATCCTTGGACTTGTTAATATCCCGTATGACCATGAACCAAAACCTCTCGCTATGCCCCAAAGGAACTATGCTACCTGAACTTCATGACCTCGACGCTATGGGGAAAAAAAACAATGAAACAACAAATCCACTGAATTCTGAAGTCACGAAGCGACGAAGAACATTGATTCGAGGATACTTCATGATATCTCTTTTGACCATTGGATCTAGACCATGGTTAGTCCAACATTGACCACTTCAAGAGTAAAAAGTAAACTAAACAACAAAACCCATGAACACCGAAGTCAGGAAGCGACGAAGGCCATAGATATAAAGATCCAGATGGACCTATCTCGACCACTGGATAGAGGATATTGGAAGGTCATATGGAGGGTGTTCGACCGAACCCCAGCTGAATTGTAAACATGTTTTGTAGGTTGGTGAGACAAGTGATTATAAACTGGGAGGCTTATATGATGACTAGACCTATTTTTGTATATCTAAACACTCATATCATTAACATTAATACATCATTGCATTTAGACCGACCATGATAAAAGAGTATGGGGGAATAAGCTCCACTATGAAGGGAAACAAAGGGGCTAGGAGACTAGGAAAAAGGGCTAAGATTGAGGGATTAACTCCAAGATAATATTATATTATTATTTCCTAAAGACTATGGTGAGGGTAATTATTTTATCCTAAGTCTTATGGGAAGTGGAATGATTCACATATGGAGAGAAAATAGCTCTAGGATAGCCATGTGTGAATCATGGCGCATGTAAATATATGTGGGGAAAATAGTCTATTTTCCCATCTTTCCCCATTCACGCACGCACTGAGAATTGGGCACACTAAACCATTCTTATTGGTCACCAAATAATTCATGCAAAAATCCATTTCCTCCATGCACTGACCTATGCACCATTCATGCACCCTTGGAACCTTCATGCACACCTTCAACAATGATCCCGCATGTTCCTATTAAGAACAACACAATGATACTTTTCTTGAACCCGTACTGTTCCTTACCTAAATGCTGTTGTTGCCAATGAAGTTCCTTGACCGAGCGTGGTTTCTGCCTTGCCCTGTTCTATACCTGAACTTTGCTACTACCATCACCCTTACTTGATTGACTTGGGAGATGGACAAAAGAAGCAGACTATCAGGCCCATGTGAAACTCTCTCCAGGTGAGATAGATTTTCGGGGAAGTGATTTCATAGAGGGAGCTCAGTTGTAGCTATAGTGCTCTAAGAATTCATGTCCAACCTGTTGTTGAAGCCATGGAAGGGAAGTGGGGCAGCCGAAGGAATTTTGAGAAGAGAAGGGGCACACTTCCTGGGGTGGGAAAAACATGTGGGGAATGAGAGGCTATAGGTTGTTAGTGTGAGTTAGCTCCTGGGACATAATCCTTCCTATTGATTGTGTAACTTCCCATTGTCTCAACCTGGCCTAGGAATCCCTTTACCTGGGTAGAGTTTAGTCCTAGCTCGAGGGTGACCCACTTCTGAGAGTGATGAGTAGCATGGTCTAAGGATGGGAGCTTCATGGGAGGTATACACACAGTTGGTGGTCTTCTATAAAAATATAAGTATCAATTATGTGTTCAATTGCATGCTATGTATTTTTACATGTCTTATATTTATGAGTATTGCCTATATGTGCTATATGTATAGGCTTACTATTATTTCTGTATTAATCTGTGTATTGGCAGAATGTGTTATCTATTTAAGTTTTATATGTATGATGTTCCAAAAGAGTTTATGTGTGGCATAGCCCAACAGGTCCATGGCTAGGTATGTTACAATTTTGAATATCAGAAACAAGAGAATTTTTACAATGGCAGTCCTCAGCCTGGGAGGTTCGGGGTATGATACAATTTGGTATTAGATTTTAAAAAGAGTGTTTTTATGGAGTAGCATGGCTCGAACTGGGTGGATGGGTATGCAACAATTTGGCATAAGAGTGTCGGTTTTCAACACTGAGCCTGGATGGTCCGTATAAGTGGAAATTGAAGCAAAATTTTCAGAATGAACTGTTCTTGAATTGGATAAATTCGAGTTTCAGAGTGTCCATGAGTGCCAATAGGGTGCTGAGAGAACACCTTAGTTGTGTTTGAAATATCAGTAAGTTTAGTGGTTTGAGAAATCCATTAGAGGAAATAAACCACAGTAACCATAGATTTGGGGCCACAAAGTTTAGAATTGGGCTGTCAGATTTGTTTGGGAAAGGCATATCATTCACAACCATCGGATCTGGGAAAGTAGCACAACGATTAACCTCCAAGTCCTTTAGACTTCATTGCTTCGGAAAAATTTACGATTCTGAAAAAAGGAGAAAAAATTCCCAAAGCTCCAAATTCCCAGAGTGGATCTACACTATAGATCATTTGGGTGAAGGCGAACTGCTAGATTCCCCCAGTGGTTGGATAGTTCGACGTTCGGGGAAATCTGTTTATGGTTATGCAGAGTGGAGTTTTCTTTGAAGTCCTGAAGTTTGGAATTAATCTGGACCATCCCTTATCAGAGACACGTGTCTGCATATTAGAAAGTGTTCAGAATTTCGTCTTCTGATAGTTCAGGGATGGATTGTTGTTCAACAATGAAATCCTCTGAAGCGCAAAGTTCCAAAGTCCTGGAGCTCCGAAGTCTCGAAGCTCCATGGGACAACTGTTCAAAAGTTTGACATTCAGAAGTCATCAAGTATGTGGGTGTGAACTCTTTTGAAACTCGAAGTGCCAAAGTCCTGGACTTCTAGAATGACATGGCATGATGATGTCACCTAGAGTGACGTGGATTTGTTCGAAAATTCGACGTTCAGAAGTTTTGAAGGATGTTTTAGAAGAAACCTCTGAAGATGAAAGTTCCAAATTCATGAAGCACCGGAGTGACGTGTCCTACTGATGTCACCTAGGGTTATGTGGACCCACTTGATGCTTTCCATGTGTCATCATATTTCATGCTTTTCAAATATCGTTCGTTCTAGTTAGAATTGGACACATGTACTCACCCATAAAATTGTGCAACATGTCAGCTCTACATTTATGCCACATAGAAAACCTCCCTGGTGTGTGGTTGTTGATGAGACTCTGGGTGTTCGCCAATTCAACATTCATAGGAAACATGGTATGATGAAGGTAAGACCTCCAAATCCCAAAGAAAAAAAGTTCTAGAATAATGAAACACCAAAGTGCCAGCCCAAGAATTCAGAAATTCGACGTTCATAGGAAACATGGTATGATAAAGGTACAGAGGGGGCTTACATCTAGTAAGATGGAATATTAGAGGAATGAATGTCCATTTGGGTATTGAAGGAACGAACTCCAATGGACATGGAGAAGGAAAGGATGAAAACATGAATATGGTAGAGACCATCATAAATTTGCATAAATATGTCCAAAGTCACAAGGTTGACAATGAAAGGCTTATGAAATCCAAGGAGCAACAAGATGAATTCAACATGAAGTTAATGCAGAGCTTGGACAAAATTGAAAATAAATTAGATAAGGAGAATGGCTTAAG
>SNQJ01S0022246.1:0-24924 GCA_010110895.2 Picea sitchensis
TCATCTCTTGTAGTTCATCTTTTGTTACTGTCTTCTTTTGTAAATCATTTATGTCCCTACACATTTCTTCACCTTCATCAAGAGTCCATGTAGGATTATCTGGAGGCTTATTTGGTGTAGAAGATCCCTTTTTGGGTGGCATGTTGGCCAAGTATCACTTTTTAACCTTGATTTTGAGGTGGTTCTGCTAGAAAATATTTCTTCTACTATATCTCCAAAGTTTCAGCCCTTCTGGGTATGAAAATTTATTTTTTGTAGTTCTCTGATATTTCTTCTTTGCAATGCCATACGTCTGATCAAAATTGGATGTGCCAAGTGGAATTTACGGTAACTTCCCCACAACTTGTTGATTTTTGTCCTTTTCGGGAGATGTCACTTGTATAGTGTGCCCCACACAAAATAATTGATATAAAATTATGAAACTCATACCATAAATA
Source organism: Picea sitchensis (assembly GCA_010110895.2). Lineage (NCBI taxonomy): Eukaryota > Viridiplantae > Streptophyta > Pinopsida > Pinales > Pinaceae > Picea > Picea sitchensis. The sequence continues at coordinate 438 of SNQJ01S0022246.1, forward strand.
CTACAGACTATCCACTATCCAATGCAACCAACCTCACTCAATTTGTATACTCTAGGAAGAATTTATGATTTTTTTACCTGGAAAACCTTCTTGAGACTAGTCAATAGGATTAGTCAGATACCCTATCTTCCATAGGGTGTATATAAAAATTTAAGATGACCCAGAAGCTGAAAGTTTTACCACCGATACCTTACTAATTTTTGTGAATATCCTCCAGATTTCAGGGTCGAAAACGTTACAGAAAAATTTTTATAGCGAAAATTTTGTAATGACTCAGTTTAGGATGATTCCAGAACCCTATCTTTCACAGACTGTATCTCCGAACTTGTAATGCTTCAGGAGATGAAATTTTAAACCAATGTACCTTGATCCATCTACTAAATATCCTCCAAGACGTTCCTTCTCAAACATTGTAGAAAACAAGTTAGAGCAAAAATTCCAAGGTTTCTGAGATGTAGCAGCGAAACCCCAAGATCTTGATCTCTGATACCATATGTTAAGAACCAAATATCAATATAGCATAGAAAAACCTCAGAATAAGTACTCAACGCCTTGAAAAAGAGAGAAATTCATATCATAAGCCTCTTTGAAGTGGGAACCTCCTTATTCCCACATAAATGTACAATTCCAAGATGATTCCAAATGAAAATTTCTCCTTGGTATATATAGGAGACTAGGAGGTTTAATTACAACTAATGGAATAAAGCCGACATAAATAAAACAACTTTACTAATGTAATATGCCCCAAATAAGGGGTAATGAGCCAATATTAGGGCTTAACACTTTTACTTGTTTTTTGTTTGCATGCTTCTTTTTCACTCTAACTGCTTGTTCTTCCCGATTTTGTGCATCCTTCCATATTTAGCATGTCGAGATGTCATCCTTCCTTTTCACATGCTTCCTTCTCCTACTTTATCCCCTTCTTTATTTGTCTCTCTGCTTTATTCTTCTCTCACTATGCATTGTACTTCTGGATGTGCCTCAACTTCTCATTTTCCTTGTGGACGCACCTCAGTTGCACTCTCCCTAGTCTTTCTCCTTCTCCTATGCACCTCTATTGTGCACTTATTTTATACTTAGGATTTTTACCAAAATTATATCCCAAAATTGCCTGTCCAATGGAGCTTGATAATTTAGGGAGATGTATCTTCCTTTAGGTTGGAGCCTATCAATAGGGGATTGAAGCCTCCTTCCAGTTGTAGCTAGAGAATTCGGAAGTTGGTTCTTCTAATGAATGTATTATTTCATACATAAGAAAGAATTATGTGGTTTTCTCCCTTTTTGGTTTGCACATAAATTTTGGTGGACTCTGTATTTGATGTGATGTTGCTTATGTTTATATGCTCATGATATATTGAATGAAATCATAGATGATACATTGATAATATATTGATGATAAGATTGAAGTTTATATATTGTGGTTAAAAGTGGTAAAATGTGATCATATTAATTCACCCCCCCCTCTCAGTATTCCAACATAATGTTTAAAAGAGTAAACATAAATTTTTATATCCATTCACCCCTCCTCTCAGTATAAGTATGTGCTAAAAAATTGGTTTCAGATCGGATTCCTTGAGAAATAGTCTAACCAATGGAGGTTTAGATATCAATAGCACACATGGAAACAAAAATAAAGATTTATACTTCAAAAAATGAATACAAAGGTAAATAAATGATGGATTCAGAAGAGGAGAGAAATTCCAAAATATATGCGGAAGTGGATCTTGACGAAGAACTCATTTGTACCTTAAGAGAAATAAATAAGCTTGATAAAAATGATTTGAAACAAAAGGAGAAGCTACATAAATTTGAAGAGGAGGATCATGATGCAAAAGAAAAAATGTGACAAATCATTGAAGAAATAGAGAACACTATTATCATCCTAAAGATTCAACTAGAATATGAAAAAAGGACGGAAGATGTAGTGAGAATCTAGCTGAAGGAAAAGGAAGAAAATTGCGAGAAGTTGGATGCTAAAATTGTTTCCTTAAGAAATGGATTGGATAATTCAAATACTTAGTTGAATAGAATCTTGAAGTTTGAAAATAACAATGAAATATTAGAGGATATCATCAAATTCCAAAGGTCTCCACTCATTAAAACTGGTCTTGTCTATGATAAGAGTCATATGGCCATGAAAGAATATTCAAAAGCTACAGATTCACCGAAGAAAGCAAATGAAGGAAAATATAAAATCTATGTTGATGTACTCAAAATATCCATTATAGATGAAGGTAACATGAAGAGAGAAAATGATGTTCTGCAGAAAATTGACTTTCCTACCAAGGAAAAAAAGGACACATTAAGATGATATTTCCTGTTGGCATGTTTGCAGGGAGAGTGTGCTTGGCATCGATGGAAAGAACAACAACAACGATGAAATGATTACTGGTAGATTTTGCAATCAAATCTCAGGAGGAATAACGTAGAGTTGCATGCAGAGAGCAAGTGTGCGTCAGGGCCGAGGTTAATTCCATTACCAAAGCTCAAGATAGATAACGTTCTCATAAATGCATATGAGACCCAATGTCATTAGGACTCACAAAAACTTTGACACTTAGAAATTATTCCAATTCGAGAGGATGCGCAAGATCAGGATGAGGAGTGACAGTGGTCATTGGATCACCAATCCCGAATACCCGATATCTGTTAGATCAGAGTCCAGTGACCAGAGGAAGCGCAAAGGAGAAGTACAGATCTAATATGTTGGATCTGAGAGACGAGGACCAAAATCTGTTAGATCCAGTATAAATGTGAAGAGGATAACGACCAGAGACATCCTCCAACTCCACGGAATGCGAATTCGTGATGAGATATGAGCCATTGGATCTAGAGGACATGTGGAGAGACATTAGCATTTTGTTGACTTAAAATTCAAAGGTAAGAGTTGTAGGAACTCACGATTTCCGAGTTCGTGTGTTGATCTAGACCGTTAGATCATGGGGAGTTGTGAGTCATTGATATGGAGCAGGTTTCGAAAAATAATAATTCAGAAGAAGGGAGGTGAGTAGTCCTCCAACTCCGTGAAACATGAAGTCCCAATAAGATATGGACTGTTAGATCACCAAGGATCGTGGGCCGTTGATCTAGAGTATTTCGGATATCGGGAGTTGGAAGAGTTCGGGTTGGCTCATGTTAAAACACCCAACACACGAGGTCACGACTTGATCATAGTCGTCAATCAAAGGGAGAGCATTGACCGTTGATCTGGCACGATGGAGAACGAAGTCCGAGTTTTCAAAGAATAGTTCTAGACTATTTAAATATGGAAGATCATGAACCTTCGATTAGGGAACCTATGAAATGTGAAGTCATGAAATCTCGATTCGCGAAGGTGAGATATGGACCATCGGATCACTGAGGATCATGACCATTTATCTGAAAGGGACATGCGTCAATGGATTGTCAGCTCCATGGAAAAGCAAAGGAAGGTTGAAAGGTTGGAAAGTTGAGATTTATGAACCCCAAATACCCGAAGGGATTGTGACCGTCGATCCAAAAGGGACATGCATCGTTGGATTGTGGACTCCTGGTGAAATGCTTGGGGAGCAAGTGAAGTTTGAGAATTGAAACTCCCGAAACCCAAAAGGAGAAATTGATCCCATCCGTTGGTTTGGAGAGCCACATGTCACCTGATCATTGAGACTAAGGATCGCGCGTGGACAGAGGAAAGAAAAAGAAAAGAAAGATAGATCAGAGCCGTTGATTGAAGGAGCACTGTCAAGATCGTGAGATCGATGGTCCCATCACATTGCGGGGCCAGACCATGGTCGTGTCTTAATTTTTCATGAGCGAGCCGCAATCGAAACCACATTTTTGAAGAAAGGACGCGTGGAGGCTTGTAGTGAATTGCGGGGTGAAAATCAGTTTGTTCTAAAACCATATTTGGACATGCCCAAAATCGCATGGTCATGTGAGCTCATTGCCCAAGGTCATATCGAGGGAGGAGCTAGCATTTCGCTAGGATCCACTTCGGAGTTCGAGAGATCGAGAGTTAGGAGAGTCGGGGTGACTCAAGATAGATGACCCGAAACGTGAAGTCCCAGAGTGATTGGCCCCTGGTCATCGTCGATGGTCATGTGAAAGGAAGGGTATTAGCCAGAAAAGATAGCGCCCACTATGTAGATTTCTCAGAAAGGGAAAAGGCGCCAAAGGGATGAATGCATGGAATTTTTCTCAGTAACTACCCGAATGAAGTGATTGCATCTTCCAGAGAATTCGAGGAGTTGTAGGGTGATTGCAAGAGAAGTCGAAGAGTCTCGAGGTAACTTATAGTGAAGTGAAGATTCATCATTTAGACAATTGACAAATGGAAATGCGTCGAATACTGTAATTGCCAAAGAAGTCGAAGAATCTTAGGATAAAGACCACTGATGAAGAAAAGACTCAGGATGATCGTTAGAGAGGATGAAGAGTTGAGTGTATGCCCTGGAAGAGGACTTGGCATGATAAATATGCACATAACAGAGAAGATATGGTTTCTTCCATTGATAGTTATTCATGCGGGTAGAAGCATGTTGTGTGCAAGAGTTGAAATGCATAGAAGAGGCATAGCGCATTGAATGGAAATAATACATAGAGCATAAAGCATAGAATAAAGATATATAGAAGAAATCCTTATCTGAGAGAGGAAGAGAAATCTGAGGTGCGTATTCAGAGACAGAGCAGAAGGACATAAATCTCAAGGAGATGCGAGGAGGAAGACACTGATGTAGGCAAAGCAAAGAAGTGCAACATAACAGTGATGAGACGGGTAAACCTTTTGACAAAAAATGTATCACTATAATAAGTTTCAGGAACAAATGTTTTATATTCAGGATGGTAGGGAGGTGCTAGGGAGGACAGTTGTCCTCAAAGTTTCAAGTGGGTTCTTGAACACAGGGAGTTGTAGATTCCATCTGGTTGCAGTGAGAAAAACCAAGGTGGCAGGGTGGTGCAAGGGAGAACTATTATTCTTTGTTATACAGGTTGGTGCCTGTGTGACTAGAAGTTGGTCCTTCCATCCAGTTGGTGCTGGAACACTCAGGGAGTTGTTGCTTCCTTCTAGTGGGTGCTAGAGAAACTAGAGAGTTGGTGCTCTCAACAAGTTTCTGCTTGTAAAACAAAGGTTGTAGCCTCAAGAGGAGTTGGAACTCATAAGAATGATAATGTATAGAAAATAAAGATTACTTATCATATCAAGAAGAAGAGGTTTTTCCCTTTATGGGTTTCCTTAGGAAATATCTATCTCTGTATATTTCATGTGTGTGATTGATGTTGAATATTCTATTGCTTACGTCCCTGCATTATTGTGATCGTCATTGAGTGTTCTGTAAAGATTTCAAAATGGGCATAATTGTTTAAGCACAATAACAGCTCATTCACCCCCTTTCTCAGTTGTCCAACAATCGGTATCAGAGATGATTCCTTTTATATAAGGGTATATCCTAGATATTAAACATGACTAGCCATGAAGGAACTTCAACCAATAAGGCCCCCCTATTCAATGGAACAACCTTTGCCTTCTGGAAAGTTAGGATGAGAACCTACATAATGGATTTAGGTGCAGATGTCTGGGATGTGGTAGAGACTGGTTATGTAAATCCGATTGTACTAACTAATAAGGATGACAATCTAAAATTCAGCTTCAATGCTAAGGCTATGAATGCTATTCTGAGTGCGCTTGCAGAAGAAGAATTTGTAAAAGTTATGCACTTAGAAACTTCCAAAGAAATGTGGGACAAACGCATTAGCATTTATGAAGGTAATGAGAAGGTAAAGGACGCCAAGATTCAATCCTATAGAGTACAGATTGAACAACTAAAGATGAAGGAGGATGAAACTGTTGGGAAGTACTTTCTGAGAGTTGAAGAAATAGTAAATGCAATGAAATAACTTGGCAAAAAAATTTAGGAAGCCTCTTTAGTTCAGAAAAGTTTTAGATCTTTGCCAGATAGGTTCAACCCAAAGGTTTATGCTATAGAAGAACTTAATGATCTAAAAGATTTGGATTTTGATCAACTTCTAGGAACGTTGACTGCATATGAAATGAGGATAGTTAAAGATAAACCCACCTCTAGAGAAGCATCATTTAAAGCATATAAGAATGAGGATTCTGAGACTGATGAAATTGAAGAAAACTTTGTGAGAAGACTAAATAAAGGATCAAGAAAGTACCAAGGCAAATTTCCCTTCAAAATTTTTAACTGTGGGAATATAGGTCACTTTGCATCTAAGTGTCCACACAAGAAACAATATTAGACTTCTGAAGGTGAAAAGAAGTACAAACCCAAGAGATTTGGTAAAAAGAAAAGTTTATGTGTAAACAATGATGAGTCTTCAGAAGACACAGATAGTGACTCTTCCTGTGAAGATAAGATTAATGAACTTATGCTTATGGCCAAAGAGGATTATGATAATAAAATCACAGGACATGATGTTGATGATGAAGAAGATGTGGTTGACTTCGAAGGAGAACTGATTAGTTCTCTAGAAGAAATTGCTAGACTCGGATCTAAGAAGAAAATGAAAAAACAATTGTTGATACAGTTCGAGAAAGACAATAAAGAACTTGATGAAGACTTTGCCCTACCAAAAGTGGAATTATAAGAGGCAAATAAAATAGAGGACATTTTGAAACAACAATTATCAGAAAATAAGGCAAGATGTGAAGCCTTGGAAGAAGAGGTAGTAAAAACCAGAAAAGAGATGGATAAGTTTAAAACATTGTATCTCCAAAATATTCCAAGCATTAAAGCCACCGCAGAACTAAATGACATTCTGAGAAAACAAAGATCTCCTTTGTTGAAGACTGGTTTAGGTTATGTAAATGGTTCAAGCAACAAAGAGACAGAAATCAAAGAGCCAGTAAAGATGATCATGTTCCAAGTCAATAGAAAATCAGACCATGAGAGTACTCTGTCACCAAAAGCTAATAAAGAAAACATGATCCCTGGGAAAAAACAAAGAGATCAGAAGATGGAGCAACAAATTCCAAGAAGAAGGCGATCCTTCAGGTACCAAAATTTCTTCCATGGATATTGTTTTTACTGTTCTAATTTTGTTCATAAGATTGTAAATTGTTAAATTAAGTTTAGAGACATGCAACTGAGGAGGTCAGGAAATAAAAAATCTTTACAACATATAACTAAGTAGTCAATGAATAGACAACGTAGCACCAATAATTTTGACCTATTGAACAATGAGATCGAATGTTATAACTATCATAACTTTGGCCACAAAGCTACAAGATTCCATCTGAAGAAGTACAAGGCAGATCCAAGGATAAATCCTTTAGCTAGAAATTCTAGCGCATGGAAAAAGAAATATAGTGAAAAATGTGGTCTAGTACTTTCAGCTAAAAAACAAAAAGACCCCTGGTATATAGACAATGGATGTTCCAAGCACATGACTGGAGACAAGGATAAGTTTATGTCTATAAGTAAAAGAAAAATAGGAAATTTAACCTTTGGAAATGATGAACCAGGTAAAATAAAGGGTAAAGGGATGGTGAGTTTGAGTAATGGTAAAGGAAAAGCCCAGGGTGTTTTGTTTGTAGATGGGATGAAACATAATTTGCTCAGTGTAAGTCAAATGTGTGACAGAGGATGTGAAGTGGTGTTCACTTCCAAGGATTGTAAGATAAAATCTGTAAATTCAGGTCAAATGGTGGCTAAAGGCATAAGGACATAAAATAATGTATATGTGTTGAAAGAAGATAAAGAAGAGTGTCGTCTAAGAAAACATGATGAAATCTGGTTATGGCATAGGAGACTTGGAAATCTAAACTTTGACCACTTAATCAAGCTCAAAAATCTTGAGGCAGTAAAATATCTTCCAATAATATCAAAGCCACAAGACTCTTTGTGTAAACCCTGCCAAGTAGGAAAACTAACCAGGACATAGTTTAAATCCAAGAGCTCTACTTCAACATAGAAACCACTCCAATTAGTTCATATGGATTTATGTGGACCATCAAGACAGGAAGGCACGGGGAAGGAAAAATACTTTATGATGATCATCGATGATTACTCTAGACTTACTTGGGTTTATTTTCTCAAAGAAAAAGATATATCATTTGAGAAATTTAAAATATTTAAGTCTTTAACTGAGAATCAAACAGGCAAGAGGTTAAAGGCAGTAAGATCAGATAGAGGAGGATAATTTATGTCAAGTTATTTCAAGGAATTCTGTGATAAACATGGGATCAAGAGAGAATACACAATCCTAGGAACTCCACAACAAAATGGAGTAGTTGAGAGACAAAACATAACATTTCAACAAATGGTTGGGTCAATGATGAATGAGAAGAACATTGGTCAAACTTACTGGGTAGAAGCAATACACACAACGGTCCATATTCTTAAAAAAATCTCACCTCAGACCACATAGTGAAAAGACACCTTATGAACTGTGCTATGGAAGACCTGCTTCAATTAAACACTTCAAAGAATTTGGGAGCAAGTGCTACATAAAGAATAATAATGAAAACCTTGGCAAGTATGATGACAGGGCTGATGAAGTCATCTTCTTAGGATATGCTACCAATAGTAAAGGATATAGATGCTTTAATAAAAGATTTCATAAATTAGGTTATTGCATTGATTTAAAGGTTGATGAAGGAGTTCCATTAAGAGAGGTGAGCAATATTGAGTCTACTATAGAGAACACAACTGAAATTGAAGATGAATAGGTCCAAGAATCAGTTGGATAAGACACACCCAGACAAGAAGAGTCAGGACAACAATCAACATCAAATCCTTTCTCCATAATTACTCAAAAGAATAATCTTGAATGTCATATAATTAGTGAGAAAGACAAAGGTGTAAAAACCAAGAGAAGGATAACCAAAGACACCGAGCAATCACATATGGCCTTCATATCCATGGTGGAACCCAAAAACTTCAATGAAGCCAGTGAATATGTAAATTGGTTAAAATCAATGGATGAGGAACTAGACTAGATTGAAAAGAATGACACTTGGGAACTCGTTCCTAGGCTAGCAAATAAAAATGTAATAGGATCCAAATGGGTCTGCAAAAATAAGATGAATGAGAAAGGAAATATTGTAATAAATAAGGCTATATTGGTCTACAAAGGATATGCTCAAATAAAAGGATTGGAATTTGATGAAACATTTGCGCCTGTAGAAATATTAGAAGCTATTAGAATGTTTCTTGCCTATGCTTGTCATAAACAATTTCAAGTCTATCAAATGGATGTCAAGTCATATTTTCTAAATGGAGACCTAAAAGAAGAAGTCTATATGGAACAACCATAGGTTTTCCAACTGTTAGATAATCCCAACTTTGTCTGCAAGCTGAAGAAAGACTTATATGGGTTAAAACAAGCTCCTTGTGCCTAGTATTACAGACTAGATAAGTATCTTCAAGACAAAGGGTTCAAGAGAGGAACAATTGACAACAATCTATATATCAAAATAGAGGGTAATGATTTTCTCATTGTGTTGGTCTATCTAGATGACATCATCTTCGGAAGCAATAATGCTTCATTGGTACAATGGTTTGCTTCTGCCAGGCAGTCTGAATTTGAAATGTCTATGATAGGGGAACTGTCATTTTTTCTTGGTCTACAAATTACTCAGAGGTATGAAGGACTATTTATTTCTCAGGAGAAATATCTATGAGAAATGTTGAAAAGGTTTCAAATGTAAGATTCCAGACCTATGAGCACACCTATGGTCAATGTAGGCAAGTTAAGCAAGGATGATGACTCACCTGATGTTGATCAGAGTTCATATAAGTCTATGATAGGAAACCTATTGTACATCATAGCATCTCGTCCAGACATAATGCATGCTTTTGGAATGGTAGGAAGGTATCAAGCTGCACCTAAACATATTCATTTGTTAGCTGTCAAAAGAATATTCAAATACTTGAAAGGAACAATGGACTATGGCCTATGGTATCCTAGGAATCAAAATTTTCAACTATCAATCTATTCAGATGTTGATTAGGCTAACTATGTGGATGAAAGGAAAAGCACAAGTGGAGGTGCATTATTCTTAGGAGATTCTCTTGTATCATGGTTGAGAAAGAAGCAAGGTTCCATTTCCTTATCAACTACAGAAGTTGAGTACATTGCAGCTGCCACTTGCTGTACCCAAGTATTATGGATGATTCAGGCACTTGCAGACTTGGAGGTAAAATATACAACACCGATCCCAATTCATTGTGATAATACTAGTGCAATCAGTGTGTCAAAGAATCTTGTATTTCCCTCCAAGACCAATCGTATACCCATCAAGTATCACATCCTGAGGGAACAAGTGAACAACACTATTGTTTCTTTGCATTATATTCCATCCAAAGATCATATTGATGATATCTTCACTAAAACACTTGCAAAATCTCAGTTTCAGTATTTATGCCATAAGTTGGGTGTGACCCCATTATCAACCTAAGAGAGTCCATCCTGTCAGGGGGAGTATGTGTTGGTTGAATATATGATACCTCCAAAAAATACTGCAACAACTAAGGGGGAGCATGTTTTCTTTGACATTGATGTCAAAGGGGGATAAAAGGGTGATGCTACAGTTGGAGGTCTAAGCAGAATAGTGCATCCTTTCAGGGTTTCCATCAATGCCAAAGGGGGAGATTGTTGGCATGTTTACAGGCAGAGTGTTCTTGTCATTGATGGAAAGAACAACAACAACGATGGCATGATTACTGGTAGAGTGTGTAATCAAATCTCAGGAGGAATAACACAGATTTTCACGCTGAGCACAAGTGTGCACTAGGGCCGAGGTTAATTCCATTACCAAATATCAGGAGAGATAACATTCTCAAAAACGCAGATGAGACCCAAAGTCATCAGGACTCGCATAACCTTTGACACTTAGAAATTATTCCAAGTCAGTAGGATGCACAAGATCAGGAGGAGGAGCGACAGTGGTTGTTGGATCACCAATCCCGAATATCTGATGTCTATTAAATTAGATTCTAGTGACTAGAGGAAGTGCAAAGGAGAAGTACAGATATGATCTGTTGGATCTGAGCATCGAGTACCAACAACCGTTTGATCCAGTATAAATGTGAAGAGGATAATGGCCGAGAGACATCCTCCAAATCCAAGAAAAATGAAGTCGCAATGAGATATGAGTCGTTGGATCCAGAGGACACGTGGCGAGAGATCAACATTATTCTGACTGAAAAGTCAAAGGTAAGAGTTGTAGGAAATCATGATGTCCGAGTTCACGAGTTGATCTAGACCACTAGATAATGGGGAGTTGCGAGCCACTGATCTGGAGCAGGTTTTGTAAAATCGAAAGTCGAAAGAAGGGAGGTGAGTAGTCCTCCAACTCCGCAAAATGTGAAATCCTGATAAGATCTGGACCATTAGATCACCAAGGATCATGGGTCGTTGATCTAGAGTTTTTCGGATATCGGGAGTTGGAAGAGTCAGGGTTGGCTCACATCCAAACACCTGACATGCAAGGTTGCAATTTGATCACAACCATCAATCAAAGGGAGAGTGTGGACCATTTATTTGGTACGACGAAGAACGAAGTCCGAGTTCTCTAAGAAGAGATCTAGACCATTGAAATACGAAAGATTGTGGAAAGTCGATTAGGAAACCTATGAAATGCGAAGTCAAAAAATATCGATTCACGAAGGTGAGATATGGACCGTCGGATCAATGAGGATCATGACCATTGATCCAAAAGGGACACGCGTCAATGGATTTTTAGCTCCGAGGAAAATAAAAGGAAGGTTGAAAGGTTGGAAAACTGATATTTCTGAACCCTGAATACCCAAAGGGATTGTGACCATTGATCCAAAATGGACATGCGTTGTTGGATTGTGGACTCCGGGTGAAATGCTCTTGGAACAAGCGGAGTTTGAGAATCGAAACTCCCGAAGCCCGAAAGGAAAAATCAATCTCGTCCGTTGGTTTGGAGGGCCACATGTCACCTGATCATTGAGACTAAGGATCACGTGTGGACAGAGGAAAGAGAAAGAAAAGGAAGATAGATTAGATTTTTTTATCGAAGGAGAACCATCAAGATTGTGAGATCGACGGTCCCATCACATTGCGGGGCTAGAATATGCTCGTGTCTTAATTTTTCGTGAGCGGTCCGCTATCGAAACCATGGTTTTGGAGAAAGGATGCGTGGAGGCTCGTAGTGAATTGTGGGGAGAAAAGCAGATTGGTCTAAAACCATCTTTGGATGGCGTTGCAATCACATGGTCACGTGATCTCATCACCCAAGGTCATATCGAGGGAGGAGCTAACACGTTTCTAGGCTCCACTTCGGAGTTCAACAGATTAGGAGTTAGGAGAGTCAGGGTGACTCACAACAGATGACCTGAAACATGAAGTCTCGAAGTGATTGGTCCCTGGTCACCGCCGATGGTCATGTGAAAGGAAGGGGCTTAGCCAGAAAATATAGCTCCCACTGTGTAGATTTTTGAGAAAGGGAAAAGGCGCCAAAGGGATGAACACACAGAATTTTTCTCAGTAACTGCCAGAACGAAGTGATTTCATCTGCCAGAGAATTCAAGGAGATGTAGGGTGACTTTTAGAGGAGCCAAACAGTCTTGAGGTAACTACCAGTGAAGTGAAGATTCATCATTTATACAATTGACAGATGGAAATGTGTCGAAGATTGTAATTGCCAAAGAAGCCGAAGAATCTCAGGATAATGACCAATGATGAAGAAAAAACTTAGGATGATCACCAGAGAGGATGAAGAGTTGAGTTTATTCCTTGGCAGAGGAATTGGCATGATAAATATGCACAGAACAAAGGAGAGATGGTTGCTTCTATTGAGAGTTATTCATGCGGGTAGAAGCATGTTGTGTGCAAGATCTAAAATGCACAAAAGAGGCGTAGTGCATTCAATGGAAATAATACATAGAGCATAAAGAGTAGAAGAAAGAGATAGAACAAAAATTCTTATCTGAGAGAGGAAGAGAGAGCTAAGGTGTGCATTCATAGACAGAGCATAAGAACATAAAGCTCAAGGAGATGCGAGAAGGAAGACACTGATGTAGGCAGATCAAAGCAGTGAAATAGAATAGTGATGAGACTGGTAAGCCTTTTGGCAAACATTGTATCACTGTAATAAGTTTCAGGAACAAATTTTTTATATTCAGGATGGTAGGGAGGTGTTAGGGAGGACAATTTTCCTCAGAGTTTCAAGTGGGTGCTTGAACACAGGGAGTTCTAGCTTCCATCTGGTTGCATCCAGAAAAACCAGGGTGGCATGGTGGTGCAAGGGAGAACTATTGTTCTCTATTATATAGGTTGGTGCATGTGTGACTGGAATTTGGTGCTTCCATCTAGTTGGTGCTAGAACACTCAGGGAGTTGGTGCTTCCTTCTAGTGGGTTCTAGAGAAACCAGAGAGTTGGTGCTCTCAGCAAGTTGTTTCTTGTAAAATAGAGGTTGTAGCCTCAAGAGGAGTTGGAGCTCATAAGAATGATAATGCACAGAAAATAAAGATTACTTATCATATCAAGAAGAAGAGGTTTTTTCCTTTATGGTTTTCCTCAGGAAATATCCGTCTCTATATATTTCATGTGTGTGATTGATGTTGAATATTCTATTGCTTACTTCCTTGCATTATTGTGATCATTATTGAGTTTTCTGTAAAGAGTTCAAAATGGGCATAATTGTTTAAGCACAGTAACAATTGATTCACCCCCCCTCTTAGTTGTCCAACATTTCCCACCAAGATGGCTTCACACAACTTGGTACTGAAACTCTTTCCTTGGTTATTGTTTTTCTTGCAATCACTTTTCTCATAAAGCAACAGATTGTAGAGCACATGAAACAAATAATTATGTATACAAAAAAAACAGAAGTACTTCTGGGTTCTCAAATAGAAACTATAATTCATTTTATCCATTATTTGATTACAATGTTGTATGTTATAAGTGAAAAAACTATTGTCATATATCACGTTTTTGTAGAAGTGACACAGTGGAAACTTCTAGACAAAAAAGGAAGTGGGTACCATTTCCAAACAACAGAAAGAACCCACAAGATTTTGGAAAAGGGAGAAAGAGTAGGAAAATCATAAGAAGGAGGATCATATGCTTGTGCAAACTGTCCTTCATGCTCAAAGCAAAGGAAACCAATGGTACATTGACAATGGATGATCAAGACAAATGAAATATGAAAATATCAAGTTTCTCACGTTGAATGAGGTTAACAAAGGTAGTGTGACACTCAAAGATAATGTTATCGTAAGAATATATGGAAAAAGTACTCTCAGTGTGAATAATGGAAAGACTAAAAACTAATTTGTCTTGTAAGTTGAAGGTTTGAAACACAATCTAGTGTTAGTCAAATGTGTGATCAAGGAAACAATATAAAATTTCATTCTCAAGGTTGTGAGATAAGAAAGAAAGGATCGAGAAGACTAATGGAAAATGCATATAGAACCTCAAATAATGTATACATCCTCAATGAGATCAAGAGAGAAAAATGCTATCTGGGACAAATATATGAAATTTGGTTATGGAATAGAAGAATGAGCCATATTAACTTTGATAATCTAGTAAAAATCAACACTAAACAAGTAGTGAGAGACATGGCACCAAATATTTCTAACCCTTCGAAAAATATTTCCAAGCAATGTCATGATGGAAAAGAAAACAAGAGAAATATTCAAATCAAAGGAGTAGTCAACAACTAAGCCATTGGAACTCATTCGTACATATCTCTATGGGCCTACAGGAACACAAAGTCTACAAGGTGAAAATTACTTCATGTTTCTCATTGATGATTACTCTAGAATCACATGGGTTACATTTCTAAAAGAAAAACTAAATAATTTGATAATTTCAAAGCATTCAAAGCCTTGGTTGAAAATGAAACTAATTTGAAAATCAAATGCTTAAGATCAAACATAGGAGGTGAGTTTATCTCAAATGAATTTGAAGAGTTTTGTGAGATTTATGGAATAAAGAAGAATTTTTCATCTGCATGGACTCCACAATATAATGGAGTGGTAGAATGGAAGAATCAAATAGTACAAGAGATGTCTAGAACAATATTAAATGAAGCTAATATATCAATAAAGTTTTGGAGAGAGACAATCAACACTACATCCTACATTATGAATAGAGGAAAAACTATAGTCAACAACAACAAAACACCTTATGAATTATGGAAGGGGAGACCAACAACAATTAAATACTTCAACGTTTTTGGAAGAAAGTGATACATAAAAAGAGATCATGAGGACTTGGGAAAATTTGACTCAAGAGTTGATGAAGGTATATTACTTGGTTATTCATCAAGAACAAGGATAATCGATGTTACAATAAAACATTGGAAAAATTCGAAGAGAGTGCCAATCTGAAAGCAGATGAAACAAGGCATGAGAAGGTGAAAGAACATGTTGAAACAGAGGAGCCAATATGAAAATAATAATAAGAAGAAGAAGGATAACTTCAAAATACAAAGACACCATCTAGATTTTCCCAAAATAATCATTCAAAAAATCAAATTCTCGGTGATAATGATACGTGAGTGGAGACTAGAAGAATATTAGCAAGTGGACCAAAACATGAAAACTTCTATTTTCTATCTAAAATAGAGCTGAAGAACTTTATAGAATCTATCCAAGACAAGCATTGGTTTGATGTCGTGGAATAAGAGTTGAATAAAATTGAGAAGAATGAGATATGGTAATTTGTTTCAATACCAAAAGATAAAAATGTGATTGTGACCAAGTGGGCTTTTAGTATCAATTTGAATGAATATGGACAAGTAATAATAAATAAAGTAATAATGGTTAGTAAAGTCTATGCTTAAGTTGAAGGTGTTAGAAACCTTTGCCCCAGTTGCAAGACTAGAAGCTATCATAATGTTTTTTGGCATTTGTCTGTTTCAAGAACTTCAAAGTCTATAAAATGGATGTCAAGAATTCCTTTATCAATGGAAATTTAGAGGAATAAGTATACATTGAACATCTAGAATGATTCTTATTATCATAAAATAGTGATCCTATATGCAGATTGAAGAAATAACTTTATGGGATAAAACAAGATCCTAGAGCCTGATATTCAAGACTTGACAAATATCTACAACAACAAGTCTTGAAAAGAGGAATTGTTGAAAACAATCTCTACATCAATATAGTAAGAAACAATCTGTTGATTGTTGTGGTTTATGTATATGACATCATTTTTCAAGGTAGTATGAACAAATTGTGGCAATAATTTGCAATATAAACAACAAAGAAATTTGATATTTCTATGCTCGATGACTTTTCATTATTTCTTGGTTTACATATTTCTTAATTCAACGAAGGCATATTCATTTCAAAAACCAAGTATATAAATAAAATGTTGAAGAATTTTAGAATGGAATATTGTGCACGAGTTAGCGCACCCATGGTCACAGGTTGTAAATTAAGAAAAGATGATGAATCTATGGAAGAAAATAAAAAAATATATAGGTCAATTATTGGAAGCCTACTATATGTGATAACATCAAGACTATACATTATTCAAGGAGTAGGATTGGTTGCATGGTTTCAAGCTACACCAAAAGAAACTCATGTGCAAGAAGTGAAAATAATATTCAAATATCTAAAGGGCACCTTGGACTTCGGCCTGTGGTACTCAAGAGGTGAATATTTTACTCTAACAACATATAGATATGTGGATTTGGAAGGAAGTTTTGATAATAGAAAAAGTACAATTGTAGGATACTTCTTTTTGGGAAACATTCTAGTGTCTTTGTTGAGAAAGGAAAAACCTTCAGTTTCTCTATCCAAATAAGATGTCGAGTATATAGCAACAACATCATGTTTCACACAAGTTCTTTAGATAAATAATACATTGACAAATATTAAGGTAGAATATGATCATCCAATGCCAATAATTTGTGACAACACAAGTGCAATAAATATTTCAAAGAATCATGTTACACACTAAAACCAAAGCATATTCCAATCAAGTATCACTTCTTAAAAGAACAAGTAGCAGAAAACAATGTCAAGATGGAATATATTGTCACCAAATAACATATTGTGGATATTTTCACAAAACTCCTTCCCAAGGAGACATTTGAATATCTTAGACAATACTTGGGAGTAATATCCATATCATCATTAAGTTCTTAAGGAGAAGCACAAGCTTAGGGGGGAGTATCCCTTTGCCATTGATGTCAAAAGGGGAGAGTTGTAGAAAGAGGGAAAATTATTTCTATGCCTAGTGGACTATGTGTTTCATTGTAGGATTGTCATCAATGACAAATTGAGAGATTGTCGGAATTATTTTGATTAATTTCAAAGGATTAATGTTGTCATTAATGTCATGTTATGTCTTTATATATACACACAACATTTCCAAGATTGATTTATATTTAGGTTTACAATTATATTAAAAAACTAGGTGCACGTAAAAGAGTAAAAAGTGAAATGGTGGTTTCAAACCCATGGGTTTGGAAGCCCATGGTATTTTCCCATGGTATCTAGAAAAGGTGAAATAAAAAAAAGGGAGGGAATTAATTATTTAATTAATGGGTGTCATGTCTTTTTGAATTAACATGTCCCTTCATGAATGGTTATGATAAAGTATAAAAGGCTAAAGTATTGAGAGAAAGCGTGTGGTTGAAAAATCTAATAACATTTGAAGAAGTTGATGAGAAAAGATTGAATATATTTCCAACAAGGGAGAGTTGTGAATTCACTTTCAGACCAGTTTGGAATTTTTGTGATAACTTATTTGTTGGGACATTTAAGATTGTGAAATTTTGAGATGGATGTGATATCTCTAGGTACATGTAGTAAAAATTTCCAACCTTGTTTTGTTATAATTTATGAGATATTCCCAATGGAAGTTATGGTTTTTGAATGGTCCTAAAATCAGTTTCAAAAAGGTTGGTTTGAAATTTTCACTATAACTTATATTCTGGGACTTTTCATACACTGAATTTTTTAGGGATTTGAGGAGACATAAAGAAGTACCTCAAGAAAATAACTTGGACCTTGGTTCACTATACTTTTTGAGATATTCCCTATGTAAGTTAGTGTTTCTGAATGGTACTAAAATTAGTTTGAAACAATTCAATTTGACATTTTCTCTATAACTTATTTTATGGGACTTTTGCAAGTTGTGAAAGTTTTAGGGCTCTAAGGAGACATACAAAAGTACCACGAGAAAAAATGATACACTTTGTTTAGCTACAGTTTCTAAGATATACCCTATGGAATTTAGCGTTTCTGAATGGTTTTGAAATTAGTTTCAAACAAGTCATCTTGGAATTTTCTTTATAAATTATCTTTTGGGAGTTTTCATCGTGTGAAATTTTTCAGGGATATAAGGAGACATACCGAAGTACCTCGAGTAAAAATTTTAGAATGATATTTGAAAAATTGGATTCGTGGCATGCTATATAATTATGTTCTTCGAAAGAGGCTAAAAACAACAAACTTTAGGAAAGTTACCATAAATTTCATTTGGAAATTCAAACTTTGGTCAAACTCGATGAAGCCAGAAGTAGAAATAGGACTCAGTGAAGGTAATGTGAATGTTATCATCTCTTGAAGAAGTTATAACTTGATTTTTTGCGCGGATCAAACAAATATATTTGTGTCTCTTGCTAAGTTGGTTCTTAGTCATAGGGATTGTTGTCTCGAGTACATTGGTGCCTACAAATATTTGTAATAGTAGGTTGATGCCTACAAATAATTATAAAGATAATTTTTTGTTTTTCTCCCGAATGGGTTTACAAGTAAATCTTGTTTTCCATGTTCTACAGTTAATAGATATCAAATTTGATTGTTTTCTTATGGTTAATGAATGTTTGAAAGAGTAAAAGAAATGTCTTATATCGATTCACCCCCCTCTCAGTATAAGTGTGTTCTCAACACACAACAAGAAGAATATAGTCTATCCACATTCAATGCCAACAGACTGAAGATACCCTATCCCATTCAAGATCATGGAAGACTTTGCAGTTAGTTAATAAATAGTTAAGTAAATTGATACAAATGATTAATGTAGATGTTTTCAAATTTATTTCACTAGAAATCAACAATCAAGAAAAGAGTTAATTGATTTTCCACAAAATATCTCATAGTCCCCATTAGTCAAGTAGCTAGTCAAGGATTTAATTGAGATTCCATGAATTCAGTGCTACAAGCACTTGTAGAATATATTAAAGGTTGCAAATCTATTTTTAATTGTTGAAGGGTGAAATTCTACAAACCCACATGTGCAAATCTCTTTTTAATTGTTGAAGGGGGGACGTCTACATGCCCACATGTGCATAATTGTTTTCCCATATACATATGCTCCCCAAATTATTTTTGTTGAATGCAACCCATGTGGTTTATATGATTGGTCAATAAAGTATTTCTTAAACTATATCACAACCCATTCTACCTTGGATGACAATTGCAACAATGTTTTCCAAATTAGATCTGCATATTTTTATAGCTAGATACCAACACTTCATTACTCATTCCAGTACTTTCTTGTAACAGCAGTTTGGGATCGAGCATGATTTTAGTGATTCTTATTTAATGATTTGTTAAATTATTCATGTATAAACTATGAACCATTCACCTTCTCCAAAAGGAGGAGGCTTAGAGAGGAAACTCTCATACGTGATAGGATAGTGTACAAATTTGTGGGGATTTGAATCTAAATTACAAGTTGGATAATTTATTGTGTGAATGTGTGGAGTGTTAATTATGTTTGCTACACTTATGTTTAGTTTATTACCTTGTTCTAGGAGGTAGATCTCACTTTAATAGAACAAAATTATTATGTGCATTAAAATCATTTTCATTTTAACAAGTATTACATATAGAACAAATTTTGTAGTTTGTACTCTTTATAGAACAAATTTTGTAGTAATTTATTAAATTTTCTGTAGTATGTAGCTTGTACTCTTGTCTAGAATTATGATATATTTATAATAATAGATATTTCACTTTCTTTGTATAGTATATTAAAATTTCATAAAACACATATTTCCTTAATCTTAATATTATTGATATTTTTGTAGCTTACTAAGTTTTTGTAGTTTATTTATTTAGTTAATATTTTTTTTTAGCTTACTAAGTATTTGTAGTTTATTTATTTATTTTTCTTGTTCCTAACCTATTAATGTTATATTGATTTTCTACAACCTTATTAGATATTAGTTCTATAATAATATAATAGTTTGGGTAGTTGTTAGTTTTACATTATCATTTTTAGATTTAATACATGATAGTTTTATATGTTTTATTAGAAGCTTGAAGTTTGATTTCCTTTATAGTCTTTTACTATTGAAAGATAGATTGATTATTTATAATTCCATGGTATTATCGGAATTTTCCAACAAAGGGGACTTTGATCGATGGAAATATAAAGTTCACTCATTAATATGACATGTGTTCAAGTACATAGATCATTGTTATGAATGATTGATTTTTAATCTTAAAGTAACTATAGCACCTGTAGTATTTTTATTCATGAAGTGTGACATGTTTTCATTTTCGTAATGCAATTTCAATTCTTAAATATCAGTGCAATTTATTTTTATCAAAATCATTTTAGAAAACTAGTGAAATTTGAGATTATGTAGCACATATAGTGCATGACATCTCATAATCATTTGGACCTTGAGTTCACAATTTAATGCATAATCACTTTGATTACTCTGTCTGCAAAATACTATGGTAATTAAATGGACTTTCATCATGGTGAAGAGACTTTTAGATTTACAAAAAAATCAATTTACATGCTTAATGACCATTATTACCCTCAGTTTTTTAGAGACATTCTCATCCTCATATACCCGTATAGGATAGCATAGAGAAGTTATCAAACTATTTCCACAAAATCACATTCAAGACAATGCTCTTACTAAAAAAATTCTCAATAATTCCACAATATCCAGCCCACTCACACAAAGGATGAAAATTGTTTTCTATTCTCTTAAGGCTAACAAATCCCTTCCAAGAATGTATCTTAGCTTTCTCATTCCCCTATTGGAATACAAATGGGAAAAATAGGCTCATGGAAAAAATACAAGTGTTAGGAAGTGGGTGAAAGGTGAAATAGAGCTCATTCCCCTTAATAGTTTTGCCCCAATTTATTTTATGAAGCATTTTCAAGTCATTTTTTCTCTTCCTAAGCTTATTAGGATTTAGAATTATCTTGATTGTCCTCATTGAAAAGTATCCCTTGTGTAATTGGATATATTGTAAGAGGTTTTCCTCTCAAAGTGGATTACTATTATTTGACTATTTATGATTATTAAGACACGGGGTTACTTCTTCCTTCTATTCTTTTGCTATTTTTGGAGTTTGGTTCATAACAAATGGTCACCAAGCCTATTCCACAGGACTTAAACAATAATACAAAATCACTTGAATCTAAGTTATGTTAATATTTAGATTAAGATTTCACAATTGACTCCATATAAGATATCTTCTTGACTATTGTGATTATAATTAAGTATGATTAAGTAAGTGATTTGGGAATGTCAAGCATACACTCAATATATTTGAAAAGGGTAAGTATTTTTTCAATGTAAGGTGTACACAAAAACATAATCAAATTTCTTAGATAAATAATATTGTGGGTGAAGTATCTCAAATACTCCAAATAAATGGTCCCTATGGGATGGAAATCAATAAACATGGAATGCTATTCAAAACTCCTTGATATCTAAATCACTATGAATTGATCTCATCTATTATTTAACAAGAGTTAAGTATGCTATTTAAAAATCCCTGATATCTAAATTACTATGAATTGATCTCATCTATTGTTTAACAAGAGTTAAGTATGCTATTTAAAACTCCCTGATATCTAAATCACTATGAATTGATCTCATCTATTATTTAACTAGAGTTAAGTAATAAGTGGAGAGTAATTATTTGCCACATATATTTGTAAGTGTATCATTAAATCTTTAAAATATTTGAATTATTTGACATAATTTTTTTATAATTATTATGGAAATGAATATACACACATGTATATCATGTCAACATTTTATTGATATTTTATCTGGAAGAAGAATGTGTATACTAAAAGGGTTGTGGTCAAATCATACAACTAGAGATACAAAAGAGAGGTAGGCATTGTGGCCATGCCTCAAGTTATTCATGTTAATAGGGTACATCCAAAAGTTATTTACATTTAAACATCTAAAAGAATCTAACTATTGAAGGGTGGGAGTACTTCGTACAAAATTCTCCTAACAAAAAACTGAAGAAGGATGAAGTCTCGAAGTTTGTCAAAAGAGTGGAAGAAATGTCGGAAGTGTCTCTCCCAATGGATGTTACTATTCAGGTTGCCTTGTCAATGTATGAGTGTGCACTTGTGGGGTAGTTCACTGGCCTGTGGCCGTCCCCCAAAGCCACAGAAACATGGGTGATAAAAAACTTGAAGCCTTTGATTAACCAGAATGTCACCTCTCATTTCCTAGGCAGAGGTTATTTCCTTTTTGAATTCACCTCCAAAGAGGATAAGGAGTTGATCTTCAGGAATGGCCCATATTTTATGGGGTCCCAAGGATTGTATCTGAATAAATGGACTCCAGACTTCAACTCAGCAGAGGACGTTCCTTCAGCAGTTCCAGTGTAGGTCAGACTACCTAATATCCCAATACATTGTTGGAATTGGGACTCATTGAAACACATAGGTGATGCATTGGGCAAATTCATTGATAGGGAAAACAATAAAGACCAATACGACTGTGCTTGAATTTGTGTGGAGGTGGATCTTGAAGTAGGGCTACCAAAAGCCATCAAAATTAATGTCAGAAGCTAGTCCCATATTTAGAAACTGGATTATGAAAAACTCTCGTTTAAGTGTCGGGGGTGTCACGAATACAGCCACTTCGCCAGAAATTGCCCAAAAAATAATGAGGAAGATAAGGATAAAGAGGAAGGGTGGAAACAGGTTAAGAGGTCCAAAGCTAACCCAAAGGCCTCTAATCCGACAGGACTTGAAAAGAGCAAAGGAAACTAGTCCAAAGGAAACAGAGCGTCTCAGAAAAACCTCCCTCCAAAAGACTCAGGAAACATGTTCGGGACCCTTGGCTCAGTTTCTCAAGAAATCCCTGAAGGGGATTCGCTTCAGAAGGAGAAGACGAAGATTACAAGAACCGAAGACAATGAGTCTACTGAGGTTGCAGCGATAAAGGATTCAAGGCAGGGGGAAAGAGAAACAGAAAGATCCAATGATAAGCACACAGTGAATGATGTGGAAAGTCAAGGCTTGGAAGAATCTGAGGAGGAAGGAGAGATAGGAGAATCTCTATCCACGGTCCGAAGATCATCAAGGGGAAGGATGTCAACCAGGGAGAAGAGAGAAAAATAAACATACAAAGACAAAGTGCAGGGAAGCCAACCTAGTTTGGAAAAGATTTTGTCTAAAACCCCAAAGATGGCAAGAAATCGGGGACAGGGCTCCAAGGGAGAACCTCACTCTCACATAAATAAATAATGAAGGTGATCTCCTGGAACTGCAAAGGTTTGGGGAGTAAGATGAAAGAAGAAGCCATGAGAAGTCTAATCATGACAGAAAACCCAGACATAATGCTAGTCCAGGAGACAAATTTGGAGGAAAATCACTTCCTTCAAAGCAGTAAAAATTTCTGGAATAAAGGCGGGACAAAGGTTGTCTCAGCCAGAGGGGCCTCGAGAGGTTTGGGTACTCTTTGGAATGCTTCTAAACTCATTATGGTAGCTGAAAAACAAAATGTTCATTGGTTGTTCACAAAGTTTCAACATCAATAATCGAAGGAGGTTTTTAGTCTTTTCAATGTATATATTCCGGTAAATGCAGGGGAAAATAAATATTGTTGGGATTCTCTAAGAGATATAGCGAATGGGGAGGACCTGGAAAATATTCTAATTGCAGGGGATCTGAACATTTCCCTTAGCCAGGGAGAAAAGAGAGGGGGATGTATTATGAGAGATCCAGCTCGAGAGTGGGTGGAGGATCTCATTCATGACTGGGTTCTCCTCGACATCAAGCCCTGCCGAGGTAATTATACCTAGTCAAATAAACGAGTGGGCCCTGGGCATATCGCTGCTAGATTAGACAAGTTTCTCCTTCAAAGTTCCTACCTTCTTCTGGGCCTTGACGCAAAAATGAATATTCTTACTAGTAGCACTTCGAATCATAAACCCATAAAGATGGTTCTCTCAGCCCAAAGGAATTTAGGCCCTATCCCCTTTCGATTTAGTCCTCTCTGGATAAATCAAAAGGACTTTTTAGAGAGGGTTGAAGAAATATGGAAGATGTCGGTCATGGGGTCCCCATTCTTTATTTGGGAGGAGAAGTTAAGAAGAGTGAAATTATCTTTGAAAAGATGGGCTAAAACCATCCCTAATCCTGCGGAGGAAAGAAATGAAGTCCAAGCAGATCTTGAGACTGTTGTGGGGTATTCTACCCTACGGACTAATAAGCTAGGGCTCTAAACTTATACGCAGAAAATGACCCTCAAGACTTAACTTTTGACCTTCTACCCGAATCTGAAACCCCTTTCTTCACATGCATACAAGAGAAGAA